>VUQH01003472.1:6292-19814 GCA_015106775.1 Etroplus canarensis
TGAAAAAAATTCTTTTTTTTTTTTTTATTCTTTTTTTTTTTTTTTCTCCTTTTTTTTTTCCTACATATGCACGAGTGACTGAAGACCCACATCTGAACGCAGCATTATAATACAGTCTGTTGATGTATTTTATAAGTGTGTCTGCTGGTTTATTACATATGCAGAGGCATCAGTGCACAGCAAAATGGAAAAAATGCATCAATATATTCACAGAAAGGCAGGCCGTAGACAGCTCAGAAAATAAATCTACATCTGCCAGGCTCCATGCAAACAGCAGAGCCACCCTTAATGGTGAAACCATCGATGAAAACAGATAAAAATATTAAATATTCAGACATTCCTTTCAGGCAGTATCAAAAGCGTCCAGATGTGGGAAGCTGAAGTTGTTATCATGAAGCCAACGACAGGCATTGAAAGAAATTCCTCTGAATTTTCAACCATATAAAAGTATTTTATGGCATGCAAATAAATGGTAATTTTTTGACTATGGAGGAAAAAAAACATGCCAATAAACCCTATCATTTGGGACTATAACTCCACAAACAGGAGACACTTTCAATTTGCTTTGCCTGTCTCCCCGCGTTAGATGCTTGCGATTGCCGCGAAATTAATCCATTTAACAATCTGTGGCTTAAATTTGAGGATTTCCAGTTTTTTTAGAATATCAATAAGTTCCAATTGAAGAGAGGATTCTTTTGCAATTCAGGCATGTGCAGGCGATAACGGCAGAGTTGGCATGAAGAGAGGCAAAGATGGATTAATTATGCAGAGAACATGGAAATTCTGCTTATCATCGCTTAGCAAAGGAGCCCAGCTCACATAATCAGAAAACGAGGATGAAAAAAAAAATAACAATGCAATGGCACCTTCCAGCCCATCATCTTACAAGTTAGATTTTTTCCTGTAATTAAAAAGTAACATACAATTAAATTCATATCTCATATACAGACTATGAGTGGGTGTATACAAGTATAAAATAATTGCACTGGGATATAAGCACTGCAGTTAAAAAATGGATGGAAAAAGAAGTTAAAAAAAATCTTGTTTCACAGGGGGATAGCTCCCCTGGGTTGGGTTGAACTACTTAGAAACTGCAAACTTAAATTATCTTTGGAAAGCAAACAAAGACAAAGGCTAAAGAGGGAAGACTGAAACTGCTGTATATTTACCTCCTCATGTTTTTTTTTTTTTTGAAACATGCTCATGGTGCATTTTGCAAACAAGAATAATAATGTCTAAAGGCAGTTTCAGCAAATCCCCTCTGAGGATGCATGATATGGAAAGATATAGGCTGCATTTTGTTTCTCATTTCATGTCTTCTTCAGATTTTTTACCATCGAGCGTTTCAAGATGTCGAGGAGCTGTGTTCAGCCTGCCAGCTCTGTGAGAAGCAGCTAATATGTGCTGGGCTTAGGCTCACATTGCTCTTATTCCTTAAAGAGAAGCAGATTAAACTGTTAATGTTGTACAGTAGTTACAAACAGATGAGAGGTTTAAAACCTCCTTTTCTGGGACACCTCTGGTTTAAAAGAAACCACGAAGGTCAAAGGTTAATTCTATAACTGTGTCTGATGCAGATGACTCCATAAGCGTTGCATGGAGGTTGAGCAGAATGGCAGCTGCTATTGTCCCTTACATACTTAATCTTCCTGAGATCTGTCTAATGAGGGTTACACACTTTGTGTGGGTTTCAGATGTTGTATTTTATATAAAATTTCATCTCATATCTTCACTTGGACTGGCATAAGGGCAGTGAAAATCATGCATAATACATTCAGCAGTCTGCTTCATTTTCAGGTCAGTACAGTATCAAAAGTTACATCTCAAAGTCAAAGGGGAAGAAATATAGTACAGTATGCGTGCAAAGTGATTCGAGCTCCCTCCAGCCTCTGTTCTGTAATTGTTCTGTGAAGCGCTTTTAGTAAATTATAAACTACAGCTCTTGCATTTTGCTCCATCATGACTTTTTCAGTTGACCCCAAGAAGCCAATCCCTTGAAACTTCTTGAATCAGGCTTTTTTTTTTTCTTTATCCGAGATAGCTTTCCAGTTCACTTGCAGATTGCAGCAGCCTTTCAGACGGCACACCTGTTGCTTGAGCCTTGATTTCGCTTTTTGATCAGAGAGCCCTTTGACAAAAGAGGGAAAGAAGAGGCTGAAGAAGAGGGAGAGGCAAGAGAAAAGATCCTTATCGAATGCTCTCCACCGGACAATGAATTTTCCCCACCATTCAAATGTATCTGCAGAATGCTTGAGTGATTCATTACAGCAGATTCTGAAGTGTGACAATGGACCTCAGAAATGAGTGATGGTATCTTTTTGCTGATTTCATTTCCCTGATCCTCCTTATCCCTCTGGCCTGTGTACCTCTATTAATTAGAAAGTAGGGATTTCCACTCATCAACTGATGGGTTTCATGCTCTGCTCTGTCACAAATCTCCTGTCCACACTATCTCTCTCCTTCCAACCCATGGCTGCCTTGGAATGTACATACTCTGCTCCAGCTTCAATCTCAGCTGCAAGTCAGGGTGGCTTTGGCAATTCATAAATATTTATAAACCGATTAAGAAAGAATAATAAAGTTATAAGACAGTGGTTGGTTACCCTTGAACAGTACGATGGATGACTTCCTTAAGAGGGGAAATGCAATCAAATGTGTCTTTTTGCTGCCTGAAACAGTTCTTTCTCGCTGTTCTAAACACAGAAACCATGCGTTCATTATTGTATTACTCACTTAAGAAATAAAGAAGAAAGAAAGAAAATGATCAGAATATTCCCAAGTATGCAAAGTGCATCAGTATTGTACAATTAAAGCAAAGCAGAAGCCAGGCAAGGACACTTTAACCCTTGTGTTTTGTTGACACTGACCTCATTGTTTGTGCTCCCATAAATGTCACTGCTGATTATGTAAAGTAGAGCTGGGCGATAAGACCAAAATCTCATATCACAATATAAGCCATCTCATGTCACCATAATGATATATATCATGATATAGTACTTTTCAGTGAATTCAGGACCATTTCAATCATAAATAAACAGTACTCATTCGTATGTTCATTTAGAATTTCAGGGCAAATGTTTGATTAAGAAAATAAAATATGACGGTATACTTTTAAAAAGTAAATGATCTAACATGTATAACATAACACAGAACTTTTCAAACCGAAACTACAACAGACAATTAAGCCATTGGTGAGTTTAGACCCTTTTTAGGGGTGCTCCAGCATTGTAGCACCCCTAAAATATAACAGCAGTAATTGTAGTAATAAAATGTATTGTTACTTTCCAACATTGTCTTCCAGTGTTATACAATTATTACCAATATAATGTATATTAGCAAATCAGTTCTGAGCTATGTCCAGTTGCATGGACTTTACATTAGCATTTTACTGGACTTGTATCATACAGGATGGCTGCCACTACATCGAAGCAACAAACTACAAATTCATTCTTCACTTAGGGTTACCTTATGCCCTGTGTTGAATCTGCTCCAAAACTTAAATATAAAATCAAATCTCTGACCGGTTTGGACCTGATTTTCCAGTGTCTGTATTGAATGATGCTGCTTTAATTGCTTGATGAGTTGATGGACTGCCCACATGTGGTAAAGAGACTGAAACAATGTTGTTGCATATTTTTTCCTATATCTGCTTTGCTAAAAATGGATCTTTAACTCCCTTTGGAACATTCTGTCCACCGTTTGCCTCAGGTTTCACCCTAAAACAGGTGCATTATATTGAAAGCTGTGATTATTCATACTGAATTATTCTGACACTGCAATGGATATCATCCATCTCGTTAGATTGTTTCTGAAAGCAACGTTGTAATGTGTGTCCAACTGATGAGCTGCAGAGCGTTGACTACGTTTGAAAGCAGCATAATCCAATATTCGTTTTATAGAAGTAAATTATTAATTATTATTGTTTTATTAATATATGAATCAACATTGTGATTGGGGTGATGCTAGAATCACCCCAGAATGAAGCCATGCAGCTATTTCTGTTTCCAAATTATTAAAATATAAACAGCAGGGATTTGCGCTACTAGTTGCTCTTGCTAGCTGGCACCAGAAATACTAGAAGGTTAAACTAATTATTGCTCTTTTATTAATATACAAGGGCACCCACCTGTTGGATGAAAGCTGTTGTGACTCCACCCTTTACTAATGGGGTCTGCAGCCCTGACAGATGCTGCGCCTCCCTCTCCCTGTGATGGGAAGCTGTAAACTAGAGGTGGAAAGTAGACTAGCGGTGTGCGACAGATGGCGGTAGCTGGAAGCAGCGCAGTTCCACGGTACTTTGATGTAGCAAAAGAGTGGTTGTATGTCGGCTATATCAAGAGTAAACTAACCTGTAACCATGCAAATGATATGTAACCACAGTCTGCACAGTCATGTGGCTATGCTAACACTGCTAAAGTTAGCTACACTCAAACTAATCTGTGTGTGTGTGCAAGATTTTACACAAAGAAGTGCTGCACATTTCAACGGCTTTTAAAACAGGACGTGATCATCGAAGAAAGTGATTAATGGTTTCAAATAGCTCTTAAGTACTCATATTATTTGTGTGTTTTTCTGGTAAATTTGTGGTCAGGAACATAATAGCAAATGTGTTTCGTGGCGTTGTGAATGAATGAAAAAAGCAGATGATTTTATGTTGTCATCCAATATATATTGTCATATGGCACATTTCTGATGTAAATGGTTTGTTCTCTGCAATATGCAGAAACATGTTAACATGGTAATGCTTCCCTTTGCAGCAAAAAAGTCATGGAAATCAAGTCATGGAAAAGAGCATAAAGCATTGCTATATTTACATCAACTGGGAAATCCTTACATTTGTTTTTTTTTTTTTACATGCTTTGCAAGAACAAGCATGCATTCCTTTTATTGTCCTGTAAGCAGTGTCTGAAATTCACTTTCTGATTTACTGGCCAAGAGGACTAGGAGATGAAATAAAATCCACCAGCCAAGCACTTTTTTAAACCAGCTGAAATAATGAATGGGCTTTTTGTGCCACGTAGAATTTCAGTAAATTTTATAATAAGGTTTTTTATTCAATGTACTGTAAACTTAAAGCTGAGGCTTAAGCCTCAATGCAAGAATTCTTGATCTAAAAATTGTAACATACATATTCACTATTAAATGTACAGAAGACTCAAATGTAAAAGTAAATATAAAGGTTTCATAAGCATATTGAACACATTATTTTTGATAAACTGAACTCTGCTGCTGGAACTCTAGGTGAATATGGGCAGGTCGTCATCAGAGGACAAAAGCAGGGTAGCCATCACTGACAGCAAAACACAGTACAGACTTTAAGCATAATATTTCATTCCATGAGAGTTTTGATACAAACATTTACTTGCCAGTACATATCGTCACTTTTATCCACCCAAGAGAATCTATCTCCATTTGGCGTTTGGTGGGTGCCAATTTTAGACTCTGCAAGTGACAATACTTAATGATTTTGTTTAGACTTAAGAGAGGCCAAACTCCCTGTTATACCTCTCAGGAACAAACTGTCGCTAAAAAACAGAAATCCACACAGACCTATTCGTAATTTCAGGGGATGTTGCTGTGTAAAGGCAGTCAATCATTGATATAGAGCGAACAACTGCTATAAGCCCAAACAAATAAAAGTAGGAATTGTATTTAAAAAATATTGCAAGGTTAGAAAAGGTGATCAACAAAACAGTCTTTTGTGAGCGTTTTAATTTAAGAGCGTCTCCAAGATCCTAAACAAAAAATTAGGGGCAATTTATTGTAGCCTTGCTGTTTTTTTTAAACACAGTATTGGTTATTATAAGAGAGATGTGTGTCTCAGCTGTAGCTGTTATCTAGAATTATAGGAAAAATACCCCAGAGTGTGATATGCATTTCATTTGAGCTTGTCAGTCTTCAGTAGTTAATTGGGATTTTAAAAATGTGACAAATCTCAGGACAGTGGTTATCTCCTATTACAAAACAGCTCATAAAATAAAAACAGCATTCACGAGAGAAGAAAAAAGTTCTTGCCTGAAACCTAAAAAGGCTTTTGCTATCAAAGTGAAAGACACATTGCACAGTTCCCAAAGTACCTTTTGCTAAGGTTTTTAGGGACAGTCTGACTCTTGAAAGTGCCATTAATTATTAATGATACCAGCACAGCTGAAATGGCCAATTTCCCTGTTGTCTCTATGACTAGAAGGGTGCTTGAGGGCGAAGACCTGCAATTAGCTGTTATATGTGGGTGGCCATTCTAGACAGCATCAACTCTTGTTAGTAGCATGACTGCAGAGGAAAGGAGACTGAACCCCAAGACTAATTATCCTTTCCCTCTCCCTTAAATATGAAGACATTAAAGTTGATTAGTCTTTCTAATTAGGTTATGCTTTTTGATACCACTTATGTTTTTTGCTTCTGGCTTTTGAGTATGATAATCTCCTTTTTGCATTCTTGCCTGCAAAGTTATCCCATTGTACTGGCATCACAAAAGTAGGAATAGGGGCATTTGGGATAAGTCTATCTTTACGTCAGTGTGTGTAATAACTATTGATATAATAAACATGTATGCAGCTTCATTCTTGCAAAATATTCTGCTTTTTTCAAGGCTTATTTGAGCATGCAAAGTGGTGTGATGTTTCTTTGGAACAAAGGAGCATCGACTTGAACATGTATTGAGTTCACAGAGAAATGAAACCACAAGAACCACTTAACCCAAGATGCTGCTTTCATATAAGAGCTAAATCTGATATGCCTACTCCTCTCCCCTTTTGCAACAGCACACACAAGGACATGACTGGGCAGAAAAAGGAGAGTCCTCATCTGTAAGATTAGGTTTGGCAACTCTACGCCTCTCCTCAGGATGTCAGATCAGCAGAGTAAATTATATTGAGATCCTCTCAGAGATGACAGATGAAATCTGTCTCTTTGGGCTTGACGTGGAGCTGCAGGTGATACATGATATGCGATAAGGCAGTGATGTCACGGCCGCAGGTGGCTCCCTCTTCCCTCCTCCCGCCTTCTCCTCCTACCCCCACGTTGCTTCTACTTGTGTGTAAAATGGCAGCACTGTGAGCGGCTCACAGAGAACTTTTATCTCTCCCCATCTGTGTGGTCTCAGGCGCGATGATCTTGGACTCCAGCCATCTCAACCTTCATGCCATTTAAGAAAAAAAGAGGGGGGAGGGGGCAATGAGAGGATGAGAATACATACAGGGAGGAAAGGGAGGGGGTTGAAGAAGGCTGTGTGATCTGGCGTTTGAGTTTTAGGGCAAGCAAGCAGCTGTCTAGTATGTTTTTGTGGCATATAGAGACATACTGTATCTCATTTAAACAGTGTTTTTCATCTTGTGTCACTTTGCATCGTAGCATTCATTGCTTTGGAAGCCTGTCTGGTATTTTGCATATTTTACTTTTGGTTGTCAGTATGTTTGTATGGCATTTTAGTTTGTCAAAATAAAATTTATAACTACTATGAAAATGTGGCATGACAAAAACAAATAATCTGAGAAAAAGAAACTTTAGAAAGTGTTAAACATTTATTCCTGACTGAAAGATACAAACCTACCAGATGACCACCAGTAATCTGTCAATTAGTTTCAAATGTTTATTCCTTACTTTGATTTAGCCTACATTTAGATCTTTTAAGTGTCACATTTTAACTAATATTTTAACTGTTTTCATGGAATTGTGTATTGCACTGGATTGCTCTCTTCCAGAGGTGGCAAAAATGCACACATTCCTTACTGAAGTAGAAGTACGGGTACTTGTGTTAAAAGCCTGGTATAAGTTGAAGGACTGATTCAACTTCTTTACTCAAGTAAACATGAAAAAGTACAGGCTCTGAAATGTAGTCAAAATATAAAAGTAAGAAGTAGATGTTTGAGTGACATTTCTACCAGCCATTTTTGTGCAAAGCTTACTGAACTCCAGGTCATGTTAATAAAACATTAAAATAATATAAATTAAAAGGAATAGGAACTGTGTTTCAACTTTTATTAGTTATTCTAATGAGTGTTTTAATCTTGAACAACCATCATGTAGAACACAAGCAAACAAAACCAAAGAAGATTCAAAACAAAAAACTAGGTCTTCTTGCTGTTGCCTACACTGTAGATCTGTGACTTGGCTCCACACTCAGAAAAATAAGTATAGTGCTAAAAATGATGTGTAAATGATGTGTTTTTTGCCCATTTTTTACATGAGATGATGATGGATGCACCAATAGGATTGTCTTTTATGTGTTATTCTTCTTCTTCTTCTTCTTTCGGCTGCTCCATTTAGGGGTCGCCACAGCGGATCATTTATGAATCCGCATATTTGATTTGGCAAAGTTTTTATGCCGGATGCCCTTCCTGACACAACCCTCACCTTTTACCCGGGCTTGGGACCGGCACTAGGAGTACACTGGCTTGTGGACCCCTGTGGCTGGTTTGTCTTTTATGTGTTATTGTTGCCTCAATTTAGGTTCAAATCTGTTTGATGCCGTGAAGACTTGCAATTATGTGAAATAATCAGTAACCCCCCTCACATGTGTGAAACCTAAAGTTACAAGCCTGTTTTGAAAATGTAAGAAGTAGAAAGTAGTAAGTAGAGATATCTGTGTTAAAAGGGGAATAAAAGTCAAAAGTTGTCAGGAAAACAAATACTCAAGTAAATTAGATACCTGAAAACTTTACTTGAGTACAGTAATGAAGTATTTGTACTGTGTTACTTCCCATCTCTGTCTTCTTCATGACAATACAGACACAGGTTGCTTTCTTGACCCAAAGGTTTATTTTTTGGACACACCTCTCTCTGTGAGAACTAGACTTGTGAATGACAGTCATACAAAAGTACATTAACTAGCTATACAGATCCATTAAAGGAGAAGATAATATTATTCAATCAATAATTGCATCATGTAAATACATTTTATAATAAGTAGCATAAAGGTAGAATATCAGATCATTGTGTTTAGTTATGGAACAAGGTTTTCATGTAGATTTTATTTCTGTCCCGACCTTACCATTTATGTGTACTCCGTCTGTGTTGAATTATTGACAAAAACAAAAGTTAATCTGCAAGATGCAGTTTGGTGAATTCCATTAATGCTTTTAGGGAAAATTCTGATTGCTGTGAATATAAAAAAAAAAAAACAGCTGTTCATAGTATAGCCATAGTGCAGCAGATTAGTTGCATTTTTAACCAGAATTTTTTCAAAATGTGAAAAAAAGAAGTAAATATTTCAATTCTGGGAGGTCTTTCTATGCGCTTTTGTTTAAAAACAGAACACACATGCGCCAACAAAATTTGAAAAAAAACCCAAAACATTTGAAGTACTTCAACATTTCCAGGGCACAGATTAGTAGATAAAATGATTCATGTTTTTAATATAAGAATAAGAGAATATATTTGTTTTGAAAAAGAAAAAAAAATAACCAGTTAATCCCTACCAGGTCTTTGACAACCCATTTAGGGTTAAGAGGTCAGATTAGGCTCATCCAGCTGTTTTATGGAATGTTTGTGCATTTGGCACAACCAGAATGAAACACAGCCTCAATGTGAATTGGTTCATGCTATGAGATTCAATGCAATTAATAACCACAAGCTATAGTATATACGCTTACTTGCCACTTCATCGGAATCACCTTGCTAGTAGAGGGTTGGACCCCCTTTTGCTTTCATAACTGCATTAGTTTTTCATGGCATAGATTCAGCAAGGTATGGAAAGATTCTTCAGAGATTTTGGTCCATATTGACATGATAGCATGACATAGTTGCTGCAGATTTGGCAGTTACACATCCATGATGTGAATTTCCACATCCCAAAGGTGCTCTGCTGTTTTGAGATCTGGAGACTGTGGAGGCCATTTGTGAACAGTGAACTCACTGTCATGTTCAAAAAACTAGTTTGAGATAATATGAGCTTTGTGACATGGTGTGTTATCCTGCTGGAAGCAGCCAAAAGAGAATGCATAAACTGCGGTGATACAGGGATGGACATGGACACCAACAGTACTCTGCAGGGTTTAAATGATTCTCAGTTGGTCCTAAGGGGTGCAAAGTATGCCAAGAAAATATTCCCTCACCATTACACCAGCAGCAGCAGCAGCCTGAACTGTTTATACTAGGCACGATTGATCCATTATGCAAAATTCTGACCCTACAATCTGAATGTTGCAGCAGAAATTGAGACTTATCACACCAGGCAACGGTTTTCCAATCTTTTGTTGTCCAATTTTGGTGAGCTCGAGCAAATTGTACCCTCATTTTCCTGTACTTAGCTGACTAGACAGGACTGGCACCCGTTATGGTCTTCTGCTGCTGTAGCCCAACTACTGCAAGTCTCAGTGCGTTGAGCATTTAGAGATGTTCTTCTGCATATTCTGCATACAAATGGTGATTATAGTTACTGCTGCCTTCCTACCAGCTCAAAGCAATCTGGTCATTATCCTCAACAACAAAGCATCCTTCTCAACAAAGCATTTTTGCCCAGAGAACTGGCACTCACTGGATATTTTCTCTTTTTCTGACCATTCTCTGGAAAGTGTAGAGATGGTTGCACGGGAGAATCCTAGCAGATCAGCAGTTCCTAAAATACTCAGACCAGCCTGTCTGACACCAAAACCCATGCCACTTTCAAAGTCACTTAAATCACGTTTCTTCCTCATTCTGATGCTCAGTTTGAACTTCAGCAGGTTGTCTTGACCCTGTCTTCAAGCCTAAATGCATTGCGTTGCTGTTGTGTGATTGGCTGATAAGATATTTGTGTTAAGAAGCAGTTAAACAGGTGTACACAAAGAAGTGTTTGGTGAGTGTACATACTTGATATACTAATTTCCTCACATTACAAAGACAACTTTTGCACACTGTACATAGTGAAAGAAGAGGTGGTGGTCACAGTTTTGGTCAGTTCATGTGTGTCCTGTTTTTAAATGAAAGCACATAAAAAAATCTACCAGTCTGCAAATGCTCCTGCATTTTCATATTCTGCATATCTTTTACCCAATCTGCAACATTAGTATTTTCAATTGCTTTACTATTGCTGAACCTATAAAGCAACTGAAGATGATGGTAGTAGTGGAAAACAAATTTTAGTCATATTTTGAATGAAGACTGAGAAGTGTAAAAATATTGTAGTTCTGAGTTGTTCTGTCAGAAATTCAGAGCTTGCAGTAGGAAATCTTATGGGAAACAGCAAAAAATGTCTTTTATTTATTCCGGGTTATTCGATTTGTTGCATCATTATGTTTGCAGTTAAGTTGCTCATGCTGTTTTTATTTAACTCCATCTTATATTAGCTAAGCTGTGACACTATGAGTGCAGTAGGGTGCTGCCAAGTTGATGCCCTTGTCAGCATAGCTAGGCATTTTACCAGAGGTGCAGTTTGTTGCATCTGTGTAGAGGAATATAAATTATGGCACTAATCAGGAGCTGAGACCCTGACAACTCTGACCCGAAACAAAAAAAAATGTGGCTATAGATTTTTTTTTTTTAATTCTTGCTATTTTTAGTTGATCTATATGAGTTCGAACGGAGCTGTCTCCATACCCCCTGGTGTACAAGTGCCCTGTTTCAGAGGGTCAAACCTCTGCAAAAACTATAATAATATCAAAGTTAGAAGCCTACAAAATATGTGTGTTCTTTTCCCTCATGCAGCGAAGTGAGATATGAAACACAAAAAGGAGCAATCAAAAAATACGATTTAAAAAAAGTCAAGTTAAGTTGGTTAATGGCTTCACCCAGAGCTGGAACAGAGGGGAGGATATTTTCTTGCCAAGCTTTCCTGAACAAACAGGTATGCCTGTAGTTTTTTGATAGGGACATCTTCACACTGCAGACACTGAGTGGAGCTTCAAGGACTTATCATTTTGAAATGAGGAAAAGTAAATATATGTTGCTTGTCAATAATTAGGAATGCCTCGCCTTTTGTTTCTATGCAGCAACTATGTATGTTGTTGTCAATGTGCCATTTTGGACTCAGCTGCACTTCAGAGATATAGAGGCTGGGCATGTTGTCTTCTCTGTATTGTGATATTACAGCTTGGCACAGTTCTTTCGTGTCAATGGATAAACACTGGCTAACAGTATATCAACTCTCAGGTTCTGTATGTTTATACATAGAATGCCTTTAATATGGGCTATAACATCAAATATTGTTTAAAGGTTACTCCATACAGTAATGATAGAATTCAATTAATTTCTACGATTGTCTAAGCAATATGAGACAGGAGGGCAGCTCTAAAGCACAACATTCAGCTAAATAGCTTTGAACTACAGATAGTTTTCCATTAATTAAACTGGATTGCAAGTTGTTTAATCAATTTCAGAGCCCCAAACAGTGACAATCAACTGCCTGCAGTTGTTGCGTGTGCATGGGCACATGCGAATATGCACGGGTATTTGTGTGCACGTGAGAGAGTGTGGTCAAAAAGAGACAAAAACGAAAGCATTTGTCTGTTTGCAATGCTACCACTGGTGCAGGCGTACAGGGTCTCACTAATTAACCTCAACGTTGATAATGTGCTTAATTACTTTATATTGTGATTTAGTTTCTTCCTAGAGGTTATTCTCTCTTTCAGATTGCAGAAATAATCTTACATGCCTCAAAGGTGTTGAGCGGAGAATGCGATGCCCCAGTGAAACGCCGGTGCGAGCAGGCATCTGTGGATAGACTTTGTGATTACCACCACATTGACATCAATGGAAACCGTTTGACACCTGGCCCAGAGAGAGGGCAGCATCAGGGCTGCAAGAACTTTGATTAAAAAAAAAAGAAAAAAAGATGACAAGCATAGTCGAAGGGGGAAAACTTGATGTAATTTTGTCTGATCACCACACTGGCCCTGTGTCCTATCAGGCAGAGGACCTCTCATCACCTTTAAATTTCTCTGGGCTCATGAAAAGACCAGACACAGGTTTGATAAAAAATGAAAGAAAAAAAAAACTATGGCAACACAAAATGGGGTGAAATGAGACTCTGATCCTCTGCCTTTTGATATCTGGTGGAGTCACTATGCAACAATTTACTTAGTGGTACAAATTTAAGTCCTTTGAATTTGGATTCCTGCAGGCCCGCAGAGAAGGAGGAGGTGAGAAAAGGAACACAGTATACTGAACTACAACTGAAAAATAAAAAAGCAAGTACATCATATAAGTGGTCTTTTATACAGATTTTACATCCACTTTTCCACAGCAATATGCACATACAGGATTTACACATGCCAAAACGGAAACTACTGGCAGTTTAGAGGAATAAAAACTACAGTAGTTAATATTGCGATGACAGTGGCCCAGCACTAAATGTAAAGGACACATTAGTTAATTTCAGTGTGGTTTAATTATGGAATAATACATTAAAAATTATCACAGTACTGAAACTGAGGAAAATCTGTTAAATACACCTTCACTTGGTAATGACATGGGATTGTTCATAGATAACAACACACACCTGCATCTCCTCCCTTTACGAGCACACTCACTGCACACATACACGCACACACACACACACACACACACACACACACACACACACACACACCACACACACACACCTACA
>VUQH01003473.1:0-12593 GCA_015106775.1 Etroplus canarensis
TTTGGGGGGGGGGCCCCCCCCCCCCCCCTGTCTGATACTAGAAACGCCCCTGAAAAGAAGTAAACTCCTTTAATCACTCTGTGATTCATTTAAAGCAGGGTTTCGTAATCACTTCTCCTGTACAGTAGGTGGCGCTTATGCGGAGCTGTGTCTGCTTTTAACCGCTACAAACCGGAGGAAGAAGAAGAGGAGCGGTCAGTTCTTTTGGTTTTGGCGCTGCTGTGCTGAAGATGTTGCAGCGTGTAGAAGTCAGCCTGGAGCTGTGTGAATGGAACGTGTTTTTATTAAAGAAACGAAGATTAAAATGTGAGGTTGCAGCTTAACGCAGGTGATATTTCTGTATTCACGATGAAGGCGTTTGGTGAACACGAAGAGGTCACGGAAACACGTGGTGCGCATGCAGTCTTTTTGCAACACGCTCAGGTATATATACATTTACTTTTTTCATGAACATCACACCGCTCAAAGATGGAAGCCCCATGCATTTGTGTTAACTTGTGTTTTTTGATCGCTGCGCAGGTTGGCTGTGGAGGTGGTGCCCTGACCGGAGCCATCATGGCTAAGCTTCCATCCTGAAACACGCAGAACTCCATGTTGCTGAAGTGAGGGGGAGCAGAAACACTGCCCCACACCTCTTGCTATACTTGAAGGTACAAGGTGAGGATGTGTGTCAGTTCATACCAAAGCAAAACCACGTTTTCGGCCCATAACTTGGGTGAACCTGGTCCCGAGCAAAAAATGTGTCCTACACACCTCAAGCTGTACTTTTCCTTTGGTTCTTTGTAGACACTTTAGACCTCAATCTTCTCCTCCTTCTTTTGGTTGTTCCGGTTAGGGTTCGCCACAGCGGATCACCTGCCTCTATCTCACCCTATCCCTTTCATCTTCTTCTTCTGTTACACAACCCTCTGCATGTCCTCCTTCACTACATCCATGAACCTTATCTGTGGTCTTCTGCTTCGCCTCCTGCCTTGCAGCTCCATCTTGAACATTCTTTGTCCAATATATCCATTATCCCTCCTCTGAACATGTTCAAACGATCTCAGCCTTGTCTCTGACTTTGTCTCCAAACTTCTCAACCTGAGCTGTCCCTTTGATGTACTCAGTTTTTAATCCTGTCCACCTTGGTCACTCCCAATGAAAATACCTGGTGGTTCCCAGACTGCGGGGTGTGGACAGCCAGGTAAAAAATATTATGTGATACTAATGTGAGTAGATATGATTGGGTTGTTTTTTAAAGGAAAAAAAACAGGAATTTGCTGATGCTGTTGCTCTGATAATATGTACCTTTTATTAAGTCATATTCAACATGGATCCTTTTTTATTGCAGTAATGATCGATAGTCAATCACTGGGGGATGCAGTTTTGTGTGTTGTGAGGTGCTCTTTTTTTGGCATGCCAAAAAATTTTGAGAGCCACTCCTTTAGACTGTGTGGATTTCGAGAGCTTATGAGGGGAATTACACAGCTGATTTAACCCTGTTTTGATCCTTGCAAGAAGCCAGAGGAGGCCATCTCATTACTCATCAAAAGTTGATAAGAGCTTCATGACTGCATGGCTGAATTCTGTTTTACTCCTAACATAGTAAATGCAGTCAGACACCATGCTAAATTACATTCACACACTGACTCAGCATAATGAGTGCTCATTATGTACCTCATTGTTATGTCGGAGTGAATACAGCGACGTCTTAGTTCTTTGGAGATTATTCTGACTTATAAGGTCGCAGCTGAATATGACTTTAACAGATAAGTGAAAACAGTCTGTTGCTCAGCACTGCTCTCTTGCTCTCTCTGTCCTCTTGGCTTATTTCTTGTTTTATGTGCTCAGCCATGTCATCTCAACAGATTTCTCATAGCCTGTTCTACTTTTTGTCTTGCAGCGTATATGTGAAGAAGTGTAGCAGTGCAAACTGAAACCTCTCTGACCAACCTCCAGGCTGTGAAGAACGTCCTGAGGATGGTATGTGTCTACTCTCAGTGTTAACGCCAAGGCATGGCTGAATTCTGTTCCAGCTGCTCTGTGGTGGATACAGTCAGACACCATGCAACAGCCTAGTCTCATTTCCACTGAGTGAGTGGATGAGTGCCTTCCTCAGCCTCATCCAACTGTGTGGGAATGAGTACAAACACATGTTTGGCCATTCCTGATATGATTTTCATAATGTCTTTTTGTCCTCCGTTTTTCTGTATTCCATAGGACTTTCCAAGGGTCTGTGGGGAAAATGGTCAAACACAGATTTAACTGATGAAGTCAGTGTTTCACTCTTGGCTTTTTCAACTAAATAGCTGCATGCTATAAAGAACATGCTGTGTTGAAAAATGACACTCATGATCTGTGAAGGAGTGTTAATATGAATGCATCTTAAATCTTGAATAATAAAGTAAAATTGCTTCAGAATGGGATTGTATTTGTGTGTGTTAATGTTCTACTTTGAGCTTGAAGGTGTTGGAGAAAGACACAGAACTCTGGTTTCACATTAAATGTTTTAATAAATATATTCATAGCATACAAGGTACGGTATTGTAATTTAAACTTCCTTTGGAGTTCTTGCCACTGTAGTATACCCTGCATGATGATTAAAACAATAAGTCCATGACATTTCAAGTATGCAGGTTTTACTGTTAATATTCCAGATAAACTTTGCAGCTTTTTCCCCACAAGTGGTGCAGCCAAGGTTTCACAGATCTGTTGCCCTCCTGAGTCACACTTTAGAATCTGTTTATATTTCAAACAGAGCATGAGATGAAGTCTTGTCTCAACTTCTGAGTTATGGAGATTGCCACTTAGTACCAAAAAATAGTTTTTGATAACTAATTTGAGAGGCTGCATTCCCTTTAAACAAGAGCAGCTACATTTCTATAGAAAATACCGTTGAAAACAAGAACACTTTTAGAAGAAAGTATAGTGTTAACACTGGCATGGTTGATAAGTCAGCAACACATTTCAGTTCTCAAGGTAAATCAATCCCACTGTAACCACTGCTGCTTTTCAAAATTATTGAGCAAATTATGCAGAAATTAGTCATGTATTACATTTTATTTCTTTTCTACAGTCAAGAAGGAAGTCCGTCTATTCCCATGTCAGGTTCAGCACATCAGTCCTTGGTGTCTGTTAACCAGTAGTTACCAGATGTGCTGGATTGGCTCGTCTGCTTCTGCGGCGATTGACAGCAGGATGGTTTTGGGAGTGTTCTCAAAAAGTGCTGCTCTATTCTGAGTTTGGCCTTTCTTGACCCAGTGGCCGTAGATCTTAAAGGCACAAGCATCTATGAGCTTGCGGATGGGTTTCACAGCGTATGGGTCACTCTTGATCACCTCCTTAGTGACAGGCTTGGCGCGGCGATAGTTGCAGTAGATTCGCATTGTGGCGAGAACAGTCATGCAAATGACCTGATGAGAAAGTTCAGCAAAGGTCACTGCTTGTAAACACGCTGAAGTGATTTTTTTTTTTTTTTTTAAATTTTCTTGAAATTAAATCTACAGCAGGAAGAAGTTTGGAAAAGATGAGACCTCCCTGCACCTGATGAGCACAAGCATGTGCACTAAACATGAATCACTGATTTTTGGCTTCATGAAGGATTCAAACACACCTTTTCCTGGTAATTCACTGCTTACGCTGCTTACCTAATGTGATCTAAAAAGACTTGCTTACTGCCCAGTTATCTTCTCACAGACTAGATTTCCTAAAGTCTGGAAAACAAAGCCCAGGGGAGGTGCAGGAGTCTAGTTCCCACTCAGACCAAAAACATATATTAAATGACCTATTCAGTCACCTTTTGAATAACATATTTTAGTGCATTTTTAAAATAGCTGAATTATTGTTTAATCATTATGGTACTGGTGACAATTAGATTGATGAAACCAAATGATGCAATTAGGGTTAAATGTCCATCCACCTCTCCATTTTCCTAATCATTTATCCAGTTTAGAGTTGCAGGGTGGCTGGAGCCTATCCCAACTGTAATAGGGTGAGAGGCAGGATACAGTGGGCAGGTCACCAGACTATCACAGAGCAAAGTTACTTATTAAGTTAGTTATATAGATTTTTATATATATATATATAGTAGCTGTGCTCTTTATTTTCCCCTCAAACACTTGTTACATTCATATGCAACTTGTAAACTGAAATTAAATTTTTTTCAATGGCCAACTGTAGGAAAACAGTCTAGGACATTAGTGCATCTCACCTTGAAACGCCTCAATGGGCTGAACTGTCGTACTTCGTGCACCACATACTGGGAAAAGAATGAGTGGTTCAAAGCATCTGTAGCCGTGTAACGCTGCTTTGGATCCACCACCAGCATCCGAGAGATCTGTTGAAAATGGTTCTTTAATTCTGGGGTTATTATTAACGTTAATGCAGCTTCAAATTTTGATTTGCAACAGACTGTGAAAGTGAAAAAGAAAGCCCACCAAATCTTTCACAGTGTCTGAGCGGTCTTCCCATTCAGGAGATGAGAAGTCGTAGCTCCCTGCCAATATCATGCGCAGCATCAACATCTGTTTCCTGTGCCAGAAGGGTGGCGAGCCTGCGAGCAGCGTGTACATGATAACACCTGAACTCCATCTGTAAGAAGAAATTACAGTTTATGAACGCTATTTAGTGTACTCTGCGTACATGCATAATTTAATCAGTTTGAATGTGTATTAGCCAAGTCAAGCATTAGATTGAGTCATCATTTTGTACACAAACTAATGAGACTAAATAATAAACCGCAGAGATGCATAAGATCACTTTTAGAAACATTCTCCAACTCTAATAGACATTTTCCATGGTCATTTTTAATTAATGGTAACAGATTTTATGATTACTTATGTAACTGACTGTACATGGGATGTTTAGATAAGTTTCTACAGTTTTCTGTGCTTTGTGTATGTTCACTCACATGTCCACAGCTTTTCCATATCCTGTATGTCCTGTGTCCATAGAGCACTCAATGATCTCAGGAGCAAGGTAACCAGGGGTCCCACAGACCTCTGAGTTACAGGCACATCCACACATTAGCAGTTATTAAATGTTAATAATGGAATACATTTCCTGATCTTCATAAAATTCAAATAAATGTTCCAGCAAACCATAAATAAATCTCACGAGGTACAGTAGGTCTGTAAGTTTAAGTATCCTTAGGCAAGATGTTGAACCCAAAAAACTGTCCATTTATATTTACTCCAGTGGAAGTAGTGCTGAATCACTTACCAAATTTCAAATTAGCAACTGTTACCAAGTCTCACAAAAATATTTTTTAAGAGATTACAAGGCCCAGCCTCCTCTAAAACAACACTCCTCTCAAAATGAAATACTGCATTCAAGGGTTTTTCTTCTGTATGTGATGAAAAGTAGTGTATTATAAAAGTAGAAAAAGAAGCTCTCTTCTATCCAAGCAAACACTAAAAATTATGAATTGAACTACTTGTTTAACCCACTCACATAAAAACTTACTTTCTTCATTTTCAAGTAAATTCTAACTTACAAAAACATTATAGATCCATGACAATCTGGGTCATATTCTATCAGAACAGCTTGGATCTTGGCATTAATTCTCACCATCTCCGTATCTCTGCTCCATCTATCTATGTGTTTTGTTAACGGCTTGTCCAATTCAGGGTTGCAGCTTTGCAGGAACAAATCCCAGCTTTCACAAGGTGAAAGGTGGGGTACACGATTAACAGGCTGCCATTCTATTGCAGAGACAGAGAACTATTTACACATTCCACATTCACACCTACAGCCAATTTAGAATCTCCTAACGCACATTCATTTTTTGAACTGTGGGAGGAAGCAGGAGTACCTGGAGAGAACAAAAGGCATAGGGAGAACATACAAACTCCACACAGAAAGGCCCCAGCCTGCTGGTGGTTTCAAAATCAGGACTTTCTTGTCTTGAGGCAATAATGCTAACCACTGCACTACTGTGTTATTTCAGTTCAGTTCAAATTTATTAACATATAACTTCAATCGCTATAATCACCCTGAACAGCATTAACAGAATAACAGTGATTCTTCCCTTGAGGGGACAAGTAGAGTCAAACCATGCCAAAAATGTTCCCCATAGCACAACACAGACACTAGGTCCCCTCAATGTTGGGGTCAAGGGTTCAGGTTTTTCCTTTAATTTATAACATAATACAATACACATTTTGCATGCAGCATTGCCCAGGCACTGTATAGAAAACTGAAGTAGAACTGCAGCCTAATGGAAGAAACCCATTCCATGTTTACCGACTAAACAAATCTATCCAGTGATGTAGAGTTCCTTTAGACACCTGCTATTTCCCACTGCTAATGATCTGATGCCTTCTGAGGAGTCTATTTGAAAGGTCAGTGTACGGTGAGTGTCTGGTACTGCAGCAAATAGATCAGAGTGTCCTGTTTCTTAACCTTTGTAAGAGCAGCAAAGAGAGCAGGGAATCGTTGTGCAACCAGACCCAGATTCTCCACTGACCACCACCAACAGCTGAAGAGTGCACTGTAGGTTGTAAACAGTAACATTAATAGTTATTCAAATGAATGGTGGGTCTGAAAACCTGGTGTTTAGTTGTCATGAACCTCTGACACTTTTAACTGCTTCGAGTATTTCAGGGATTTTTAGACAAAGAAGTTGATTTGAGTCCCTTTTGCACTGATCTTGACAAATGTTTGCAATAATGTAAGCTTTTACTGACCTTTGAGCGTATGTCCTGACTGAACTTGCACAGCAAAACCAAAGTCAGTGAGTTTGATGTTCATATGGTCATCTAAAAGGATGTTCTCAGGCTTCAGGTCTCGGTGGACAATGTTCTCGGCATGGAGAAACTGGACCACCTCCAACAAGGAACGCATGATCTTCCTAAAACCAACACACACCAAACTTTAAAGAGTCTTTTAACAGTTAGCATAATTCATCACATTTTTAAAATAACATACTTACTGACCTTGTTTCCTTCTCACTCAGAGTAACTTTCTCAGTGAGGTAGTCAAAAAGTTCACCCCTCTTCATCCTGTGAGAATGAATATAAAACTTCTGAATGGCTGCTGATTTTTTGAGTTATGCATGAATAACGAGAAATCAGCTATGTGAAACACTTACAGGTCAAAAACCAGGAAGAAGAAGGCCTTAGATTCATAATAGTCTTTAAGCTGAACTGGAGAGGAGAATTGCATGCAACAATTGGCTAGGTTATATGAAGTCTAAACAAGCTAATTTTTTCAGTTAATTGCTTTCATAGCTTATGCTTTAAGGGAGCATGCGTACTGATGTTCTCCTGTCCGCAGACTTTCTTGAGGATGTCAATCTCCTTCACTGTGGCCTCTCTGATCTCTTCGATCTCCTGTTGTGACATCTTGTCAGAGGGGGTGATATCGATGATCTTCACCGCATACTCCTGAGAGGACTGCTTGTCAATGCAGCGACGCACCACACTACTCACTCCCCTGGTGACGAGAAAAACACATCAGCATTCTTATCTACAGATGTGTTCATGTAGGATTGTGTGTGGACACGAAGGCAGCTTCCCAGCAAACATTTCAATGTTGAATAAATGTTGCCTGTTTTTTTTTTGCCAATGTCAGGTCATGGTTGAAAAATAGTTTCTAAACAAAAGTTGAACTGATGTTGCGGATGTTCCCTCCATGTTGGATGGTCATAGTTCTTAAATGCTGCCTCGACAGTGTCGTTAGACTTTCTAGCAAGAAAATCTTTGCGTTCCAGAACTGTTTTCTACTTTCTCCTTATTGAGAAGAATACATTTCTCGATAGAAGGAATGGAGAAAAATAACACATCCTGGGGGGGCTGACACAAACTCACAATCCACTCCATAACCCATATTTCATCCTACTGAGCTACTTAATTTCACACTTTTAAATGTAACATCCCTTGGCTTATATTGCTGACAACAGGGACAGGGAGGCTATGTTTCTAACAGTCCGATGTTGTTCACCCTGCAAAAATGAGACCGAATTTAGATGTGCATAACCATAAACTGCTTAAAAATGTTATTAAAAAACACATGCATTTCATTCTTCACTGCAATAATCTGATCTACATTTCTTACTCTGTAACAGACAGTCTGACCTGACCTCTATGTCTCTATGTGACCAGTTTTGACCTGGTAGGTGACGTGGTTTGAACCATGTTTGATGAGTTGGGATAACTGCTGGATGTAACCTTCCATAGTCAACGAGTCTTTTTCATCACAAACCCTGCGTTGAACCATTTCAAAACACTGCTGTTTTTGGTGAAAGAATCAAAGCCAAATGCTCAAACGAGGGGACCATGTGTTTACAGCATCTCAGCAGCCTGACAGACAAAGTAAAAACAGTGAAGACTGTACTTGTCATGAAGAATTGTTTATCATTAACTCCCAGGAAAGCAGACTAATAACATAAAGTAAATAAAACCTTCAATTTTATTTTAAGTATTTCCAGTGAAATCAAATCCAGAGGGTGATTATGAATTAACGCCAGAGACTTCAGGGATACCAGTATAAAGAAACAAAAGTGACTTGTCTCTTAATGGCTGTGTGGAGAATACTAGCAGAGAGACACAATGTCCACATCCGGTGGCGTCATGACCTGCATATAAGAGAGTGAAATTATATAATCTATCAACCTGACAGCCAACACTAAACCTTTGTCTGAAACACACTGAAGTTAATAAATGCTGCCTTCTCGGATAATGTGGCTTACATAACAGCACTGCCATCTGACAGCTGGTGGGGAATGACAATAAGCAGGCTCTGGCCCTGCTCACATGTCTCAGGGACATGTGAGAAACGTCAGGGAAACTGCACTGCTTGTTCTGTACAGAGAATGATAGCTGTTTGAACTGAGGTTCAAATGCTGTTACTGGATTATAGTGAAACTATATACTATATATATGAAACTATAATCAAACCAATGATTAAGTTGCTTATTTTCTACCTTGTTACCATTTAAAGTCACACTGTGTAAACTTTAAAAGAAATGATGACCTGAGTTGAATTCACATGCAATAAACCGTGACCCTGCTCAGTCCATCTTTCTCAGGCGTTTTGCTGATTTCATATCACCAGTAGCTCATAGTGGTGACATTACAGAGTCATTATTATTACCTTTATCCTGTAATCGTCATATGTACCTACGGTGGCTGCAGTTCAACATAGGTTTAGACCAAACACAGGCTACTTTTCTTATCTCATCACAGGCTGTAAAAGTCCACCAAATGTGACCAGTTCAAAGAAAGATTTCACTGCCTGACTTCACTGATCTTTATAGGTTTTAAGAGGTAATGCTGTTCAGCCCAAAGACTAATGGAGCATTTCCTGCTTTAATCTAATGTGACTGTCAGGTTCAGCTGGGTTAGATGAACCTCCGCTGCAGGTCACATTACGATGAGGGTTTCACGAACATACCTTCCCAGAATCTCCTTGGGCTCATACTTGTCGTAGAACTCCTTGGCTCCCACCCAGTCAGGGATCTCCTCCTCCTTGGTCATGATGCCAGTTCACCACCAAAAGTACAGAAGCGTCTCCTCTTACAGCTCACTACTACAGGCTGTAGGCAGAAAATGTGTTCAGAACAGCAGCAGCACACATTTGCTTTATGTGTTTTGTACGTTTACACTGCAACTACTTTTGAACTATAATCAAGCAACTAGCCAAGCAGTCTGCCTTTACAAACATTTGTGAAAGAATGGGTCATTCTAAAGAGCTCACTGAATTTCAGTGTGGTACTGTAAAGGGCTGCCACCATTGCAATAAGTGGCTCAGTGCATCGGAGGACTTGTTTATGATTCAGAGGATTGCTGAGGGCCACCGATTCAAGACCCGCCAATTCAAGACCTTGCCCTGTACTCATGTGTGGAGGTGGACTAGAGACCAGAGATGTCGGCTCACCTCCCCAAACACTGTCGAGGTGCTCTTGAGCAAGACACAGCACCCCCTACATTGCTCTCTAGCGCCTGTAATGGGTGGCCATATTCACTAACCTACTGCATGTTCACTGATTGCATGTAAAAAAAGTGAGTAACAACAAGAGTGTGTTGGTGATTTGAAATTTCCCCATCTGGGAACCAATAAAGGATGCGTTCTTCTTCTTCATATATTCCACAATCAACTGTAAGTGGTATTATTGCAAAGCAGATGTGTTTAGGAACCACAGCAACTCAGCCACAAAATGACAGAATAGGTAAGTACAGAGCGGGGTCACCGAGTGCTGAAGCGCATGGTGCCTCTGAAACACTTGCCGACTCAATAACTGCAGCGTTCAAAACTTCCTCTGCCATGTACTGGGAGCTTCATGGCAAGGATTTCCATGGCCGAGCAGCTGCATTCAAGCCTCTCATCAATGGAAAGTATCGCTGCCGCTGGACTCTACAGTAGTGGAAATGTGTTCTGTGGAGTAATCAATCACGTTTCTCTATCTGGCAGTCTAATGGAAGAACCACTGGCATCGCTCCTGTTATTTCCTTATACCTCAATTCGTTTTGCTTTCTACAAGTTAGAAAAAAGGCGTCATGCAAAAGGAAGAAGCTGAAATCTATCCTTATATAAACTTCAAACTGACGAGTGAAAGCTCATCAATCTAACAATTAACTCCTAATCCACAGCCTCTGTATCTTCACCTCGTGCTGCTTCAGTTTCATTAAAACAGGTGAAAACAGTCACAATAATATAGCAATAATATGACCTTCCTGGTTAAATTAGCTTTGTTGTTAAGGCTGCTTTTAAGACACAGATTTGCACTAATATCCTTGCATTATTATAGTTTGTGAGCACGTCTCACTCGAATAAGCTTACAAACCGTGTTTTGGAAGACTTGTCTTATACCAGTCACAGTACAGACTAACAAATATGCCACCACGTGTGAACTGGATCAGCCTCTCATCCACTGTCCCTGTTTGACCCACTGCGAATCCCAATAATGTGATAAATACATGAAAAAGTCTCGGTCCCTCACCGTGTCCGTCAGTTCCTGATATGAGGATTGTCCCTCATCATATCGGGCAGACTCTGCGTTTGAGGACAAAGAGCTGAAGTCAGAGTCCGGTGCTGTCGCGACTTTGCGGGTCCACTCCTGCCATGTTGCAGAGGGTGAGCTTTAATGTCAGATGCCCAAAATAACTGTTTGCTTCCGCAGAAGCAGCAGCTCCTCACCCCGAGTGTGTCCCCGCAAAAACCAGATCCGTGAAATGATACTCCGCGGCTCCTGCTCGCTCCACGACACATTACTCCCACTCGCGGACCCCTGTTTGACAGGACAGGTGCAGGACCCCCGTGGTATCCCCGCGTTGTAAGCGCTCACATTCTAATTAAAGCTACTGCGTGTAAAAATAGAAACGTTTCAGCGTTGTAATACATGGTGTCTGAGGAGAAGTGAAATAACTCATCGCACTCTATTTTTAAGTGCTTTATTAGTTTTAATCACAAACTTGTTGTAAGCAAACTGCAGCAGCCAGAAGATGGAAAGTGGCCAGTTTACAAGTTTTCCTGCCCAACAAATGTTGTGATATGCAAAGGAATTTAAATAAAAAATCACAGATAAAAACTGAAATAAACCTAAAACAAAAGCCCACCAAACATATAAATATTATTTATAGGCCCAGTCTCCTAAGAAATGATGCTGTCTGATGATTAACTCTCAAAAACATGTTTATTGATGCTGAATTACACCTAGTATCTTTTATAATATTAACAACAGATGTGATCTTCGTTCAGCAGCTTTCCCCCCCCCCCTTCATGACAGACCTGTGGAGGAAGAAAGACAATTTTAGTACTTCATATCATTTGTAACTGGTTATAATAACAAGTAAAAATAATTTAAAGCTCCTCCTTATGGTCACACTGGGTACTACAGCAGCTATAGTGTCAAAACATTTTGACGTGCTCAGGTAAACTCTGCTTCTTTGGCGAAGTTAAATTAAGTGTAAAAAGAGAAATTAGACGGCAGAGGTAACAGGCTGATCTGACATTTCAATCTCATTGATATGCATGAGGAAGAATCAAAACATCAATTACATTTTTTAACAGATTGATCTGACATGAAACAGGAGCACACTTGATGTGCAAGTCTTTCTAAACGAATGACAAAAAGCTATAATGATACTGCTGGACAGACATTCTGGAATTCTGAATAACTGTAAGGTGACAGTCTTTTCTCAGTGTCTTCTTGTGGCTGAAAAATAGTTCCAAAATGAAAGTTGAACAGATGTTTGTTTAAGGTACTTCTCATTGCCTGGACATTTTTTGTAGCAACTTTGTGTTCCATCTCTTTACCATCTCTTTACAATGAAATTAAATAAACAAGACATCCCTGATAGAAAGAAAGAAGAAAAAAGTAACACTTCAAGCTCATGAGCTCACACTTTTGGGCCCATTTCCTACTGAGCTAACTGACTTCATAGTCAAGGTGGTGCATCCCTGGGGTTATCATGCTGACATTGGGGACAGTGAGGTGACAATTGTAACAGTCTAAGGTGTTAAGTTCACCATGCAAAAAAAGACACAGAATTTAGACATATATAAAGATAAATGACTTAAAAGCACTCCCCCTCCCCAAACAGGCTCTAGTAAAAACTTGTTTATGTGGAAAAGATGTTGTCTGGCTATCAGTTTACAACAGTGTACAAATCAGA
>VUQH01003473.1:12613-23062 GCA_015106775.1 Etroplus canarensis
ACAACCAAACAAAAAAAAAAAAAAAAACAAAAACAACACAGAACGTTAGTGATATAGTAGTTCATTTGGCTCACGATCCATCGCAACTCACAGGTTACTGTAATGTGTGAAATACAGAAAGAATTTTTTTCCTTGATTTCCTTGACTGTATTGCACAAACCAGTGGCAATTAAACTTCACTGAGAAGTCAAGGAGTCTTGCAAACACCATATGCAGGACAATGGCCCTAGTTCTTGACCAGCGATAATCCAGCTTAAGACATTACCATTCCATAAATAAACTTAATGACATAGGGCCACATCCAAATGCTCATTTTATAAACATTACAATCCCAGTCTTGTAGCGATTCTTGCAAAAATGGAAATGTGCCAATAAAAATGATGAATATGACCTTTACCACCACTTGGGTGAAGACCCATTAACTGATCATTGTGTGCAAGTTTCACTAAATCTGATCAATACGCTAGTAGGAGTAGCAGTTTTTGTGACTTGTGGACAGGTAGGTGGATGGACGGATGGATGGACGGACAGAGATGCCTCGCCATGGCATTAGCTCATCTGTCCTTTGGCTAAAAACAAAGGTGGATACATTTAATTCCTTAACTGCATAAATCTGATATACATTTCTCATTTTGTAAGAAATGGTCTGACTCTATAATGTCAACATCTGTCCATCCATGGTTCAGCTTTTGCAGTCACACCGTAACCAGTTTTAACCAGGGAGATTACAGCAGTTTCTATCATGTTTGCTGGGCTCTCATTTTATACAGAAGGCGTCACTCACCGTTAGCAAACTTGCACTGTTTGAGCACCTCGCTGAAGCCCTCGCAGAGTTTCAGGTCACTCTGGTTTTGGGCACACTCGATGAACTGCTTGAGTTCATAGGAGCAGGCCTGCTGCTGCTGAGGTTGGCCCTGCTGGTACATGGGCTGAGCCTGGTATGGCTCCTGAAAGACACAAAGCAGACAAAATCTACTGTATGTGTGGTAATTGAAGAGCAAGTGTATGTATCTGCTGCAGAGCAACTGCAGGTGTACCCAAAAAAACTGATTTTTCTGTGTCTGTAACATGAATAAAATTTTTGAGTCTGTAGCACACAGATGCAACATCTTCCATCAAGCAAGAGAGCAGAGGAGATGATCAGTCAATACTCAAATTTGAATACCTACTGTGAATATGATTACATAAAAGTAAAAACAAAATAGATCCATACTCTTCTATACTCATATTGTCAGCTTAAACTGAAAAATAAAGGTTTTTTTTAAAATTTGTGTGAATTTGAACAAACCCTTTTGACGTGTGGACTTTTATTTTGATTATAAACACCCCAGTACTGTTTCATAATTGATCTTTTCTATCAACAGTACTTGTGTTTGTATTTTGAAAGCATCCTGAGTGTACACATAATGAAAACCAAATTCAGACTAAGCAAAGAGTAATGCATGAAGCTAATCAATCTCTAATGAAGCCAGAGTCTTAATGAAACCAAGACTACTTGTTTACTTTTTTAGATAAAAGTCTCAATATTCACGCAATTGCATCATTTGGTTATTGTTTATTATAATGAGTTACAAACATGTATGATAATGCATGTTTTTTTCCTGTTTACATTGCTGATACCCTAGACACACACTAATCTTCTTTGAGACTTTTCTGGTTCTGAAGCTGGCTATATTTGGACTTACCTGGTATGTGACGTCAGGCCTGGCAGGCTCTGAGTGTCCTCCGCTGAAGCCTCCAGTCATGGCATGCCCGATTGTGTGACCTACTGCAGAGCCTACTGCTACCCCAGCAGCTGTAGATGCCATATGGGCAAACAAACCTGGCTGCCTGGGTGCTGCGGCGGGTGAACCAACAGCAGACGGAGGGGCCTGCATTGGAGCAGGGACATGGGAAGGAGGGGGTGCAGCCCTGGCCATAGGTGGTGGTGATGGTGGTGCCCGGCTGTAATTAAAAAAAAAAAAAAAAATTGGTTTAAACTTTCAGCCCCAACACAATCAACAAATGACATCACCTGTGTGTGCTGGTATCTGTTCACTGCAAAATCTAAGGTTAATGACAACTTAAGGATAAATGTGAAATTTCTGAGAATATCGCTACACTAACAAAATGAAGCTTAGGTGCAGGAAATAAGGGTCCATACACTCAGGCTATGTGCAGTTATTTGATAAAAAAAGACAATGTATTCAGCCTTGAGATTGTAAACTCTTATAAGTACCTGGGTGTTCATTTGAACAATAAACTGAACTGGTCAGATAACAAGAGCAATTTATAAGAAAGGACAGAGAATGCTCTGTCTACTGAGGTGTCTCAGGTCCTTTAGGATGCAGTGGGCACTCCTGAGGACATTCTACAACTCTGTGGTGGCACCAGCCATCTTCTATGGTGTGGTCTGCTGGGCAGTGGCATCTCAACTGCTGACAGTAAGAGACTGAAGGTGAAGAAGGCCAGCTCTGTTCTGGGGTGCCCAATTGATGTAGTGGAGGTGGTGAGTGAAAAGAGAATGATGGCTAAGCTAACATCTCTGATGGACAACTCTTCCTACCCCATGCACAACAGTCACATCACTGGGCAGCTTCATCAGTCACAGGCTTCTTCACCCGCATTGCCTAAAGGAGAGATACAACAAGTCCTGCTGTTCTCTCACCCCAATCCTCTGCATGTCCTCCTTCACTAGATTCATGAACCTTCTCTCTGGTCTTCCCCTTTTCCTCCTGCCTGGCAGCTCCATCTTCAACATCCTTTGTCCAATATATAGACTATCCCTCCTCTGATCACGTTCAAACCATCTCAACCTTGCCTCTCTGACTTTTTCTCCTATGTACACAGAAATAATGTAAAATCTGAAATGACCATACGGTCTGTTTTCATCCCACCAATCCCAATCAGTCTTATTTTTAATATTAATCTATCCTCTTATCCAGTTTAGGGTCATGAAGGGGGCTGTTGGAACCCATCCCAGCTATCAAAGGGCAAAAGGTGGAGTACACAGTGGACAGGTCACCAGTCCATCGCAGGTCTGACATGGAGACAGACAACTATTCACACCTATGGACAATTTGGAATTGCCAGTAACAGTACAAAGATTGTGGTTAAGTTAGTCTTGGAGCTTCAGCACGGGGAGAACAAGAAAACTCCACACTGAGGGGTCCAAGCTGGCTGGCTGGTGAATTTGAACCATAACCCTCTTGCTGTGAGGTAAAAGGGATAACCACCACAAACTTTTTTGGCTTCTGAAGGGGAGCATTTCCAAAAAACAAAAAACAAAAAAAAAAAAAGATTTGAGAACAACTGTTTAAAAGCGAGGAAAAGACGGATAAAACACGTTGTAGCATGCCAATGTATCAGACATTCTTTCTTGGTCTGAACGGTTTAGTAGGACAGCGGGCGATACTGACAAAAAATCATTAAGCATCAAGAGTAAAGTTTTCAGTTTAAACCAGACACGGCTCACATAAGGAGACACATTTAGTAAAAGACACGGGGTTACAAAAAAAAAAAAAACATTATCAACAAGGATGTTTTAGCACAGCAGTTTAAAGTCTCAGTTTATCCACAGGTTAAAGCTGTCAGCAATCTGACGTAACTCCACCGGGTTCGTAACATGACTGAAAATGTGACCTTGGTGATTTTAAGCCACGATTTTGAGGACTTCCCCTGCAAAACAGCATACCGTTTAAATGCAACCACCACAAGCTACTGAAAGCATCTCATCACATAAATAATCTTGGCTCACACGCAGCCAGAGGTAACACGACCTAAGCGTCAGCATTTCGCATCCTCACCGCGTTTTCAAATCTTTTACCAAAACACGTTAACCCTTAAACATTACCTGGCTGGAGGGGGCATCCTGGATGTGCGGCTTCTGCTTCCTCTCGGCATGTTAAACTGTTAATTTAGTTTATTTTGTGACTCTGAACAGAAATGGTGGGATTCTCTCAGGATACTCCGCTGCTTTAACGACCTCTGAACAGTCCGGAACTTTCCACGTGTTACCTCTTTTGTCTTCCGACTAACTTCCGGTAGGACAGTCACAGCGACGATGATTCCGACAGGTAAGTGTGTAATATTATTTGTTGGATGATTTGTGTGTTACATTAGTGTTTTTCATGAAACAGTAAAATGTTTCACCTTTAACGTTTGATATGTTCATTTTATTGTGCTGTTATTTATATTTTACACAGTATCCCAACCTTTATGCAACTGGTAGATCTGAAGATCTTAAATAGTTGATTTGTACAGTTTCAGATATTTAAAGAACTGAGACTTAGGTATTCCAAACTGGTGTACAAGATCCTCAGGCAATTTCAGTATACCACTGTGGAAAAGATATTCCAGTGTGACTACTCCTTTTTCTTTCTAATCCTTCTGATAAAAAGAAGTTGTACATAAGCACAACTTTGGGTTCAGCCAAATACTTCAGTGTGGCATTCAATAAAGGTCCAAATTAAAAATTCAAATTACTTTAATCCAGATTAATTGAAAATGAGAAAATATTGAATGAGTTTTTGGTTTTTAGCAAGTTAGAAGGACTTTTCAGGGGTGACAATGGGACTAAAACCAAGTAGGAGCTCTCCCTGGGAAAGCAAGCAATGGGCCAGGCGTATAGGTTAAAGCCATAACAACAAAACAGCATATTAGAAAGTCTCAGACCTCTCCTCTCCACTGGTCTTTGTCAGGCTTTTTAACCATTCCACATAAAGGTTTTTGTCAAATTAAAAAAAAAAAAAAAATCAATGGGACCATTCTTGTTTCTATAATGGAATTCTGTCAATCCTGGGTTGCTATAAGCATAAAGGCATTAGTAACATTGAACGGAACACCAATACATTTGTGTTTAACAGTTTTATTCTTGAATAAACCTTCTGATAACTGTGGAAAGCCAACGCTTAAGAAATAATTTTTTTCTCTTCTGTTCTTTCATTTGAACAAAACTTTTACAAAAATATCATGTCATGTACCAGTACATTATTGCAGGGATAAGCTTTTATAGAAATGTACACAATCAGGTATGTACATGAACTATAACTATAAATTATACCCAGATATATAACTACAAAATTATATACAGCATTCCACAATCAGTTTACCTCATATCAAGCATTTAAATAAAGATTACCACGTATTTCTTAATTTAAAGAAAAACCAAAAAGACACATTAATTGTCTTTTCCTTTCTTCTTCTTATGCCGATTAGAGTGTCCACCTCCTCGCCCCCATTTGTTTCCTTTCGCTTTTCGTTCTCCCCATGCTGGCATAGGTGGTTCAATTTCCCCTGGTCGTCCTCCCCTGTCTGGTACACTGCCCATCAGTGTCTAGCAACACCAGAACACAGAAAACACTTGCTTAGCTGGAGTCTGAGACAACTTCATTAAGTAACTAAGGATCACAGACACTTTTTTGATTGTACCTTGTAGACAGGAGTGCTTGCTCCAGATTTGATGAGGTCAATGAAGGACTGATCTTCTCTGGTAGCAAGTAGCAGAGACAGAGACACTTGGGAGGAGCCGGCAAGAGATTCAAGAGGAGGCACTGAAGCCAGTGCCTCGCTGCGTTCCTGTAAATAAAGGACTGAGTGAGATGGGATGTTTGTTTTTATCATGACACCTCTGTTGTGTCCTCATATCACATATTATGACGAGGACTGAAATAAGCTATGATGTTCATTTTGTAAATTTTGGCTCCATTTGGATTAAAATAGATGCTCGATCAGGGTTACGTTTTAGGGCATGCCGTATGACCATACAGTGTCCCTTGGTTTCTTGCTACCAGTTTAAAAAAACAAGATGTCAACAACCAAAATGCTAAAACCGATTCCACAATTCAGTGGGAATTGTCATGATGGCTATTTCCATCTTTATTTCAAGCAGACTAGTGGTTACGAGTATACTTAGAGCTGGATTTTCCTAGATATTGGGGATTTTTGATGCAAATGCGGCAATTCAGCTCATAAACGTGAGTGCCAAACCTTCCAAAGCCAAAATCAACCTTTCACTTGTCCAGGTTCAGAACCAGGAGCCCCCAAATACAGGGCAAGCTTAATCTCTCCCTCCACATTCTGCCACAAAACAGAGAAGCAGTGTACACTTTGTGATAATGCTGCCAATTCTTTTGGTTTTCATAACGGTCTCTGAGCTTCATATATGTTACCCTATGGTTTCCTTTATCGAAAGTAACATTAATGTGGACCTATCATACCTTTCCTTATAGTCTGTTCTATTTATACTGTTACATTGGTGGATATTCATATTAAAATAGCGAGAACTGCAAATGAGGATGGCATTTGTGCATGCATTCCCCATGAGCCAAAAGTTCAGGCTTTAGCCTGCTCTAAATGCTCAGTTTCAGACCCTTTTTATACTCTTGAAACTGCATGATATCAGAAAAGATACCCTTAATTTGGCTGTGAGTGCTGCAGCTCCACCTGCTGTTCCCATCTTATGTTTGTGAGGGACAGCCAATCAAAGAAAAAAAAGAAATTGTCAGTGAGAGGGACTTGTGTTCTAGGTGGGGACACAAGCCCCTCTCACCATGTCAGGAAGGGCATCTGGCGTAAAACCTCTGCCAAATTACCAATGTGGATTAATCCGCTGTGGAGAATACAATAGAGCAGCTGAAAGGTACATTTTGTCTTGAAGGGAGAGGAGCTAAAATAGAGTTGCAGACAAAGAAAGAACTGAACCCCAGAATAAGATAATTAGGGATTATTTTGAACTGCAAATCATGTAAAACTACCCTAGCAGATTCCAAGAATTAAAATGTGGAACTAATATATCAGGGTTTTGGACTTTTAGTTGGGCAAAATCGAAAGTTAAAATGAAATGATCAGTTTAATGGAGGAAAAAGTTTCTCGAAAAATAACACAGTAGATTAACTGGTAGTAAAAATATTTACTCCTTTTTGATTCCTGTTATAAAATTAATTTAAGAACACTTAATATATAGTATTTCATATATAAAGGTCAACTCCTAGTCTTCAACCTTTATTGGAAGTGTGTTTTGCAAGCAATGCACCTATGCTCACAATGATGGCTCAAGACAGTAATAAAACCCAACTAATGAGTAAACTATTCACTTTGTAAAGAGAGTGATTTAATATCCCTACCTTTTGTTTTTCTCCCCATGCAAATGATTCAAGAGTAACTTGAAAGCGTTTGATCATCATTTGTCGCCGACACCGATAGTCCTCTGACAGAATTTCATTTATCTTTTTCACTTGAAGCTGAGACACAGACAGAAGCAAAGTGTTAAATACCCACATTAAAGTTACTAAAGTGTAATGAAATGATAACAGGGCTGGCAACTTACCCACTGCTCTAAGCTGAGGCTGGTGCTAAGAAGAGGGTTGGTCATGTCTCCACTTGGTAGATGAGAAAGCCTTGATTTCACCTGCATTAGAATAATGTTTAAAAATCTTTCAAAGCTTCTCAGTACGTAGTTATCATTTATTCACAACTAACTCTTTTATCAGGCTTACTTCGTTCAATACATCCTCAAACCGAGAGGAGACATCCATGTTAAGAGCATGCAGAAGTAAAATCCATTCTGCCTGCATTTCTGCCATCCTTCTCATTCCATCTGAACCATCACCATCCTTATATTCCTGACAAAACTCATGACAGTGATCTTCCACTCGCTGCTCTTTTTGAGACTCCTCTTCTGTTGTCTGATCTTCAGGATGGAACTCCTTATACTTGATAATGCGAGCTGCTTGCAATTCTGATACAAGGAACTCTGCAGGATGAGTAAAAAAGATTGTAAGAACAATATAAATCCACAAGCACTACAATCATATGTTATCACTGTAACAGCATCCACCAGATTCCCATTTCTCACCAGTGACTTTGTTGAGGGTGGATGGTTCCAGCACCTCTGAGGTCAGCAGAGCAAGGGGAGAAAACATGCTTGACAGTAAATTTCTCAGCTCTCCCACCAGCAAGACATCACCTGCCCCGTGTGAGTCTAAAAAAGAAAGACACATCTTGTTTCGTTATAAGTTAAGTCAAAGCAGTTTCTGTGAAAATACATCTATCAAAAAAGAGTTAACATGTCAAAGGTTACTTTGCAAAGTGTGAAAATCTTCAAGTTTTGAATAAATGTTACCGTATTCCTGTTAAGGTCATGCCAATATTACAACACAGGAATGAAAATGTACTAAAAAAAATCAACGTATTTCTTCATCTGGACACATTTGAACCATAGAGATCATATCATTTAAAATACTATATATTGCGTTTACTAAACTTGCTTTTGTGAAACCACTAAGAATTTCAATGTACATGTAACAAGACATAATGTTTAAACTGTACTTTACAATCAGAATCTTGTATTAATCCCAGGGGGAAATCACTTACATTAACAATATCTAAAGCTGCCAATAAACTGTTCTGGAAATGGTTAAGTGAGTTAATGGGAATATTTTTAGAAAGTACTTCTTTACATTTAAAGAATGTTTGGTTCTTATGCAGCTGTTTTACTGAGCCCACATCGGGCTGTATGTGAGCCAGGAACTAACATGAGTTTGACATTTCTGCATAAAACAGTCAAAAATTCACAGATGAGCTGAGAATCATCTCATCTGAAGGCTGAAGCTTGTAATCACCCACCTGTAATGTGACCAGATGTCCCATTTTTTATGGATCTGCAGAACTTATGTACTCCTCATCACCCTGTCCCATATACTGAGATGATGTCCCACATTTTCAGCAAGTTCTGCAGAACATGCACTTTTCTAAAGTTTGGCTTTTGCCCAGTGCAAGCGAAGAAAGCATGGAAGGCTTATTATTATAGTCAGGTGTACAGCTAACCTGCCTTTTGCTGCCAATGCTATACTATATAGGAAACTACCACAAAGAAAATTAAGTAATAGTATATACTGAGAAAGAAGGTTTTTTTATTTAATTTTGCATGAGAGGAAATTTGGCTGAAAACATTTATAGCTCAAAAGAGATGTGCCAAAGATGATTAACAGAAAGAAAAGCAGCTGAAATAACGGTTACAGTCAGCTTCACAATTATTATTATAGGAATGCAAGAGCATTAAATGGCTATTGCGGAACAAAATAAAATTTATCTCCCTTTCATTCTCACTGTTCAATTTACAAGGAAGATGGACAAGTTGCTTTCAAACAAAATGTATTTGTCCTTTGCATGCTAAATGCCAAACCTGTAAACTGCATTTTATTTTAAAAACAGATCTAGCAAAATTTCAGACTACCTAGCACAATTGATAACATGTTCCACACTGTCCCACACAATGTGGAACATGTTATCAATTCTGTTTTATTTGAAGCATCTTGTGGAAGGTTTATGTTATTGAGGGCTCTTCTTTGACTAGCATCCAGCCATTTCAAGTAGGTATGTGGTGCACCCATCCAGTTTGTTGAGGTATATTCCATGTGTGATCTGACCATGCTCTTGTATATGGTGGCCATTTGCTCTCGGCTAAGGCAAGCTGCTGGCTTTCTTTTTTTTAGATGAAAATCTGCTTTAATTGTGTTATCGCCAAACTTTTATATCCAAGTATTTTTATTATTTTTTGGACAGATAAACACACAAACATACAATGTTGTCACTCCGTCCCTCCCCAAGATACCAGACCTTACAAGCGTTATTGTTAATTATTGTCTGACTTATTCATATACGTTTTCTTGGACCTGAAGGGAAAAAAATGAAGGGAAAACATTTTAATACTGTATATTGAGAGTATAGACAACACGATACTCAAAGACCAATGGGTCATTGGGTAATACACGTTCAACATAACACAATCATGAGTCAATATTACTGGCAGACAAATTGCGAAAAAAATTTATAAATGGTTGCCAGGAAGCATAACATTTTTCAGCAGACCCTCTGATGGTAAACTTAATCTTTTCTAAATGAATATGGCTCATAACATCTCTGATCCACTGGCCAAATGTTGGAGGTCGAGCGTCCTTCCATTTAGTAAGAATAAGCATTCTGGCCAGCAGTGAGGAATACGCAATCATATCTGAGTCAAGTTTGTTCAGAAAGGAGTCGGGGGGGGTGTTGGTCACACTGAACAATGAGATCAAAGGGGTTGGATGGATTGTTTGCCTTGTTATTTCGGAGTAAGCCTCAAAGATCGAGCTCCAGAATCCGTGTAGTTTGGGACAGGACCAAAACATGTGTAGCAGTGTGGCTGGAGCTGTCTTGCATCTGTCACATGCGGGATCCAGGTCTGTCTTAATCCTTGACAGTTTATCCTTTGACCAGTGGAGGCGATGCACCACTTTAAATTGTATAACAGAGTGTCTGAGGCACACTGACGAGGAGGAAATCTTCTTTAAAACCTGTAGCCAGGTTGTCTCTGTCAATGGTTCCATTAAGTCTCCTTCCCATTTTTGTTTAAGCTCAGCTGAACTGGACACTTTGTATTCATTAATCATTGTATACATCTTACCCATAATCTGTTTTGAGTCCATTTTG
>VUQH01003474.1:9219-20120 GCA_015106775.1 Etroplus canarensis
AGCACCCCTGACTCGTCTCCACCCGCTCCACCCTGCCTGCACTCTCTTCTTCACCTCTCTTGTGCTCTGTCCGTTGCTTTGGATGGTTGATCCCAAGTATTTAAACTCATCCACCTTCACCTCACTTCAACATGGAGCAAAAACTCTGCAGTTCTCGAGGTAAAGGAGGTCCAACCCGCTGTTAGTAAGGTGTATTTAATGAAGTGGCCAGTGAGTGTACCTATGATACAGAAAAAGTAGGCACGCTTTTCTTTTTACAGAATTGACTGAATAAGACACTTTATGGACTTTTAGAAGATGAAAGTATCTTTAAACGATATTATAAATGACCACTTCTGTACATACGTGTACAGTCCTGACCTTTGCTTGTGTTTCCTTATCAGTTCATTGCTAGAGTACACAGAATCATTGTGGCTAACCCTGACTGCGCCACTTTCTGCTGGGATACTCACATCTCAGTCATGGCCTCGGGGAGGTGGGCGGGGATGGCGGTGAGCCCCCTCCCTCGACAGTCCACGATGTTGTTGCTGCAGGAACACATCGGAGGACAGGAGCCGGACGCCAGACTGCACGGCTGAACGAAGGCGCTGCCGCCGTGGCCTAGAAACAAAGAAGAAGAAAAAGAGTTCCACCTTTGGTTTGTCATCTACAGCTGGACCCGGGTGGGACGGACCGCTGGCCTGCTGTACCTGGGCAGGCGAAGTCGCTCTTACGCAGCTCGGCGAGGTTGAGGCCCCTCAGAGCGGGAGGAGAGCTACACTGAGTGTAGAGGCCCAACGCCGGCCGCTGCCGCAGCCACGGAGACAGCCAGGCCAGGTGACAGTCGCAGCGCAGCGAGTTGGAGTGGAGACGACTGGGGAGAGGGTAAAGATACACAGCAACATTCAGAGACAGTTATTACGTGACCGACTCTGGGTACTCAGCGAAGGCGAGGCACTTACAAGGTGCGGAGCTTCGGCATGTGGTTGAAACTGGAGACTGGAATGCTACTGATGTTGTTGTTGTTCAGGGTGCTGGAAGAGAGGCAGATAAACATAACAGAGACGGCACGGAGCGGCGGCACAAAAAAATGGAAAATGGGCTAAAGAAAGGCGGAAGAGGAAAAGACGAGAACGGAAGAAAAGAAACGCAAATTATTTTGAGAAGAATATCAAAGAAGTGTTTAAAACGGATACTCACAGCACTTCCAGTGATCGCAGAGCTCTGAACGCCCCTTCCTCAATACAACTGATGTGGTTTTTATCCAGCTGACTGGTAATAAAAAGAACACAACGTCAGTGTGATGTATTCTGATCACCCCTCCGTTTCCTCACGGCAGCAGATTGTATCATGATCACCACTGCACCCGTTCCTTTCCGGGGATTCTCTGTCCTCAGTCTCCACGTTGTTTCTGCACGTTCCCGTGGAAACCTAAGCACACCCTTACTACCTCCACGGGAATCAAGAGGTTAAGCAGCAGCCAGTGTGAGCGCCTCTGTTAAAGGTTTTGGCAGTTTGCTGATCCGGAGCATTCAGGTGTGTTAACACAACGCCAGGAGGAAAAACGTCTGTGATTAGCTTAAAGACGCGACTGCTGCTGCCCATCCGCCTGGGGAGGGTCATCCAGCCACTTCCAAATAATCTGAAGTCCATCGTTCTATAGTGAGAAAGATTTTTCACAGACGGAAAACATTCAGAGCAGCTGCCAGTCTCGCCGGGAGTGGATGTCTCAGAAAATTCACCCCAAATCAGACCATGCAAAGTTACATCTCAGGCTCTACAGGCAATGTGTCTGTTGTGAATGCTGGCAACACGCTAAGCATTCTTTGGTATAAGTTATCTATAAGCTATCAAAACATTCTGTAGAAGTTACTAATGTGTTATGGATACATCCATATTTTTAAAAAAAGTCACAGTCCTGCGTATGCCAGCGTTTTAGAGAAATTTTGATGAGTCAGCATAAGCTGGTTGAATCATCAAGGTGACAGGAGCTTTAGAAAAAGGATGATGGGAGCACAGTTTAGGTTTCTAAAGTGTCAACAAATCAAGACGTCTGGAACAATGACCTTTGGACAGATGTAGAGATGTTTGGCCACGTTTAGAGAAAACCAGACGGCAAATCAGCACAAACGTCTCATACCAACTGTCGGCACGGTGGTGGAGGGGTGATGATTTAGGCTTGTGTCGCAGCCACAGGACCTGGGTGTCCTGGAGTCACTGAGCCAACCATGAACAACCCTGGATACCAAAGTACGCTATAGTCAAATGTGAGGTCATCTGTCCGACCGCTAAAGCTTGGCCCAAAGCGGCTCGTGCAACAGGACAGCGATCCCAAGCACGGCAGCAAATGTCCAACAGAATGGCCGAAATGGAAAAGAATCGAGTTTTTGCAGTGGTCCAATCAAAGTCCGGACTTCAGTCTGACTGAAACGCTGTGGCGACACTTTAAGAGAACAAATCCCCGCAAACCGAATGAACTGAAGCAACGCTGTAAAGAACACAACGCTGCGACAGACCGATAGAGTCACGCAACCGTTGCTTCAAATTGCTGCTGCTAAAGGTAGCTCCGCTAGCTGCTGAGTCATGGGGTGTACTTACTTTTTCACAGGATTGCAAAGAAAACTTTCACAGGACTGCATGTTGACTCACAGGTTTTTGAGGTCTGTGGAGCCTCTGAAAGCCCTCCTTGGGATGGCCTGAATGGCATTTTCACTCAGGTCTCTGAAAAATGAAGAAAACATGGGAAATATTCTGTTGAGGGACATCTATTGCACTCATCGCTGACTCGTTGAAGTGCCTCTACATCCAACAGTTTTGCCTTAGCTCAACGATCCTGGGAAACGCCGCGTTTTGTCATACGGGCCGAGCCAGGCTGCGGCACAGACACACGATCTCTGTTTTCCTACTCATGAAATAAAGGCGCCATGAGAAACTCTCCATATACTCTTTTTCATCTGACAAAAAGCCTGAACTGCATATGAAAATGCACCGCATTGCTGCAGCTTTCACATTTTCACCAACATTCAGGCAGATCTGCACCATTACCGTCCAGTTCCAACCCAGTCTGTAGTTTTTCCTGAGGGGGCAGCAGTCCGGCTGCTCACAGACCGCGGTCACATGACTAACTGACCTGCTTTAACAACCGATAAAACCGAGCAAGATACGCGATCTTACAACCGGACAGACAGGATCGAAACGGACAGGTGAGTAACAGCAACAGAGCTCAACTAATAAAGGGAAAACCCTGAGGATAAAAGAGTGTGTGTGTGTGTGTGTGTGTGTGTCACACAGACCACAGAAGAGGATGTACATCATCTCTGGCTGCCCTGGAGGACCTCAGACACACTCCATTAACGTCAGGGTCAAACCAGAGGCTGACAGAGGAGGAAACACCCACTTACTGAGCCCTACGCCGCTATAATAATGATACAGCCACAGAGCGGCCAGAATCGAAAACGCTGAAGAAGCGTCGAGAAAGAAGCAAAGCAGCAGAGTGGCGTTCATCAGAGTATAAATGTATGATCTTCATATGCTGTGATCTTTAGATCCTGCGCTGATGAGCAGCGTGCCACACAACCCTGCCGCTGAAGCACAACTGTGGTCCACACAGACCGGCTGACGCAGACGCTGGGGTCTTGGCGATCATATCTGAAAAGCTTCCATGATCTGGGTAATGACACGGTCATTATGAGTCCCATTTCTTTGTAACTGCCCCGAGTTATCATAAAACACGCCGATATCTGAGTGCAAAATGCATTCTAAGAAGAAGAAGATACTTTATTCATCCCCTAATGGGGAAATTACACAGCGATTTCTCCACACTCTCGTGGTGATACACACATTAACATGCAGTTATATTCATGCACACACACACACACACACACACACACACAAACAGGACTAGTGATGTGCAATTCATGAGAGGAGAGAGTGAGGAGACACAACGCAGCCCATTACAGGCACAGGGAGGCGCTGTGGGGTTCGGTGCCTTGCTTGGGGGCACCTCTCCAAGCCTCCAGTGCACCTCATGTGTAAGTTGGTGGTGGGTCATGAATTGGTCTCCAACCTTCCTCCTCCACAGGCGAGTTTAGAACCAACGCCACTCAGCAGCCTTCTGGTTCCCAACCAGTCGCCAACAGGCAAAAACTGCCACTACTAAAACTACTATCAGGATTTACTAAATGTGCAATATCTATAAATCGGTAACAGCACAAATGAAAGTTTTTACAGCACAATCCAGCACAAACGCCACCATTCCGGGGTCAATCTGGAGCAAATGGGGGGCTGGGTGACCTCAGGATGACCTATAAAGTAATCGTTAATAACTCAAAAACCAAAATTGCACAAACAAAAAATTTTTACAGCACAAACCAGCACAAACGAAGCACAAACGAACGTGACTATTTTCCCGAAGTTTTGCGTTGGGTGGGGGGCCAACTTCACGCAGGTGTAAGGCAGGCGTGGACACACTTATTTTTCCATTTATGTTTATCACATACATATTACTAGAGTTTCCCTTTCAGAGTGTAAAATTTAGGAACAAAGGCTTCAAATGAATCATACAAAGTTGCTAAGGTTCATGGTAAGCAATTTGAAAACAAATTGAAGCAATTTTATGTTGAAAGAAGCGTAACACATTTGCACCTGATGGAAGTGTTTAGGAACCACAGCAACTTGGCCACCAAGTGTCAGACCACTTAAAGTTACAGAGCGGGGTCACCAAGCGCTTCAGCGTACCAAGACATTTTGGACTTAGTGGGAACAGTTTGGGGGAAGGTCCTTTTCTGTTCCAGCATGACTGTGCCCCAGCGCACAAAGCAAGCCCCATAAAGGCAGGGTTGGATGAGTTTGGTGTAAAAGAACTTGACTGGCCCACACAGAGTCCTGACCTCATCCCCATCCAACACCTTTTGGATGAACTAGAATGGAGACTGCAAACCAGGCCTGTGTGTCCAACATCAATGTCTGTCCTCACAAATGCTCTTCTGCACAAACGGGCAAAAATTCCTACAGACCCACTCCAACACCTTGTAGAAAGCCTGTTCCAGGGAGACCAGCTCCACATTAATGTCTCTGGATTTAGAATGGGATCTCACACCATCTCCTGCAGGTGTAATGTGTAGGTGGCTCAATACTTTTGCACATATAGTGTAGCTGTGATGGTCACCGTTAGGAGCGTTCATTGATTTTGAACACAGACGCCCCTCTCTGGATGAATGAAAGCTCAGGACTCAAAGAAGAGCTGGTCCTACCTGCTCTACGTGAGAGAACCTCTCGTCTATGTTAGACAGCTATCATGCTGGTCAGATCACAAGTAGCACGCTTGCTTGTCGTAGTATCTGGGCCTCAGGGTCACAGTACAGTATGTTCTTCATCAGAACTGACACTACAGCAGTATGGAGGTCAGTTGGCATCTATAGCTCGACGGTGCACTCAGTGCTGTTAGCTACGACCCTGCGGAGGTTTTTCTCTGCGTGGCCAAACCGAGGAAGAACCACAGCGAGGTCTGCGGTTAAAAACAGCAAGACAGTGGGAAATAAAATGCACTGTAAAGAAAAAACAAGAAAGTATTGCAGAAAAGTAAATAACTAAGTGTGACACTGCCTGAGGCCTGCTGAAAAAGCAGAAGGAGGAGGAGGATAAAGCTCAGCAGTGTCTGAGACATGGACCAAGCAGTGGGAGAGATAAACAGAGAGAAAGGACAGGCCAAAGGAGAAAAGGATGATGGATGAAGAGGGTGAAAAGGGCTTGGGTGGTGCAAGACATCTAGAGTGATATGGAGAAAAGCAAGAACATCGATTATGGGCTAAATGAAGTCGCAGGGATTCAGTATGTGATACAGCAAGAAGTGAGAGATGGATACAGAAAGCAGCAAATGAAGGAAAACAGAAAAAGTGAGACAAGATATATGCCAGAGGGAGAGGACGAGAACACAAACAAGATTATACTGAAGCAGAAGTGAGGGACCATTACGGGGACAGAGGGCGCGGGATCCAGACACGATAGAAAGAGACAGCGGCGGGGGAAAGATGACGTCCAGTTGTTCGTGCAGTTTTTCTGCTTCGTTTCAGAAAGAGCTCAAGGCCAGTGAACCACACACACACACACACACACACCCAGTATTTCTGTCTCTGCGTCCCTCTCTGCTCATGTCCAGTGAGCTTTACGTCCACGCCTGAATACGAGAGGCAGAAAACCCAACTTTTCAAGGGATGCACGTTCAGGGTTTGAATGGACAAACAGCTCTGAGTGAGAACAGGACTGATTCTGGGTGGAACCGGAATAGTTCACACAGGCGGGGGGGGGCTACATCAGTGGTATGGTAATCAGATGAGACAAGGGATCTGTAAGGAGACACAGATGTAAAGCAGAAAATACGGATGTCATTATGAAAATGCTTGAATGCATAAACGTTGCAGCAGGTATGATTATCCCAGCGCTACAGCTCCATTGCTGAGCATCGTGACTGAGGATTCAGTATCAGATCGGTCTGGTGTTTACGTGCACTGATGCTTAAACACAACGGCGTGACAGGAGTCTGAGACGCTTCCTGAAGAAGGCGACAGTCCATAAAGCGTCGGAATTTCACCTCTGTACAAGTGAATCTTGAATCAAATAATCAAAATGTGATTGAAGTGCAGGCTTTCAGCTTTAATTCAAGGAGTTTGACAAATTAGAACTTAGTAACGGGACAAACCAACACAATTTTAAATATGATGAGGATTGTCCTCTCTGGGTTGGGGACGAGGTCCTGCCACAAGTGGAGCAGTTCAAGTATCTCGGGGTCTTATTCAGGAGTGAGGGGAGGATGAAGCGGGAGATGGACAGACGGATCGGGGCAGCGTCTGCAGTGATGTGGACGTTGTACCGGTCTGTCGTGGTGAAGAGGGAGCTGAGCTCGAAGGCAAAGCTGTGGATTTACCGGTCGAGCTACGTTCCTACCCTCACCTGTGGTCATGAACTGTGGGTAATGATGAAAGAATGCGATCATGAATACAAGTGGCTGAAATGAGCTTTCTCCGCAGGGTTGCTGGACTCACCCTTAGAGAGAGGGTGAGGAACTCAGTCATCCAGGAGTGGCTCAGAGTAGAGCCGCTGCCCCTCCACATCCAAAGGAGCCAGGTGAGGTGGTTCATCTGATCAGAATGCCTCCTGGACACCACCCACTTGAGGTGTTTCGGGCACGTCAATTTTGGAAAGAGACAGGGCAGAACCAGGACACGCTGGATAGACTATGTCTCCCAGCTGGCCTGGGAACGCCTTGGCGTCCCCCCTCAAGAGCTGGAGGAGGTGGCTGGTGAGAGGAACATCTGGGCTTCTCTGCTCAAACTGCTCCCCCGTGACCTGGACCCCAGAAAAGCTGTAGACAATGGACGGACGGAAGGACGGACAGATGGTCTGCATTTAATCCTTTGCAGTCAGTGACCGCCTGAAGTCTCGAACCCATGGACGTCACCAAATGCTGTGTTTCCTCCTGGACATGCTCTGCCAGGCCTTTACTGCAGCCTCCTTCAGCTGCTGCTTGTTTGTGGCTCTCTGCCTTCAGTTTTGTCTTCGGTAACTGACGCCACTCCGTTGGGTGAGATCAGGTGACTGACTTGTCCCACGTCTTTGCCTGGAGAAACTCTTGGTTTGCTTTTGCAGTTTGTTTTGGCTCATCATCGCTTTGTACAGTGACTGCTGCTTCTATCAGAAGCCGCATCATCAAGAAAAACTAGTGAAGCGCTTCCACTGGCAGCCATACACGCCAGCGCCATAACGGTGCCTCCACCATGTTTGACAGATGATGTGGTATGCTTCGGATCAGGAGCTGTTATCTTCCCATCATTCTGATACAAGTTCATCTTGGTTTCTTCTTTCCAAAATGTTTTTTCCAGAGGTGAGCAGGCTCTTTGAGATATTTTCTGGCAAAATGAAACCTGGCCTTTCTGTTCTTCTGTGTAACCACAGGTTTGCATCTTGTTGTAAATCCTCTGTTTTTACAGTCATAAAGCTGTGCCTTGATTGTAGATTTTGACAGTGATACACCTGCCTCCCTGATGTTCTGGACTTGGTTAGATATTGTGAAGGAGTTTTCCGTAACCCGGGAAAGAATTCTGCAGTCATCCACTTTAGTTGTCTTCTGTGTTCTTCCAGGCCTTTTGGTGTTGCTCTGCCAGTCCGTGCACTCCCGCTTTTTATGATTGTACCAGATTATTGTTTCAGTCACTCCTATAGTTTTTGCCATCTCTGTGATAGGCAATGCAATCCTGTCACTGCATTGACATCTTTCTTGGATATCATGATAAGAGGTCCACTGAAAAGCTACCAAATGCCACTTCACCACTTGGAACTTCAGATCTTTAATCTACTTGGGTTGTCATGGAAAAATGAGGGAACAGGCCTCACCTGGCCATGAAACTGTTGTCAGTCACCTGTCACATTACTTTTGAGGATTGTGTATAAAAATGGCTGTAATTCAGTTAATGTAATTCTTTTTTTAAACCCCTCGAAACAAAGCAGAAAGTCTGCGCCTCAAGCACACTTTGGCATTCTCGTCACCGAGGACGGTGGTGCAGCGGTTAGCACTGTTGCCTCACAGCAAGAGGGTCCAGGTTGAAATTCAGCAGCCTGCCAGCTTAGGGCCTCCTGTGTGGAGTTTGCAGGTTCTCCCCGTGCTTGTGTGGGTTTTCTCCGGCTTCCTCCCACAGCCCAAAGACATGCAGTGGGGTTAGGTTAACTGGCGGTTGACTGCGAGCGTGAATGGTTGTTTGTCTCTCTGTGTTGGCTCTGCGACAGACTGGCGACCTGTCCATGGGTGTACCCTGCCTTTCACCCTATGACAGCTGGGATAGGCTCCAGCGCCCCCTGCGACCTTGAATTGAATGAGCGGAAGAAAATGAATGAAATGACTTAGAATCCACTGTGGTGGTGTTCAGATGCAAAATATTACTAAATAAATAAAAAACTTCTGGACCTAGCTGTATCTATAATCCATTCATAACAGTAGTTATTGCTACTATGTTGCTCTTTGGATGTCCGGAAGCCTCAAAAGAGACCAAACAGGAGGTAGTCAGGTCGTCACGCTCCAGAAATTCTCCTTTGAGCCTGACCCTTTGAAACTTCCCCAGAACAGTGAGGCCTCAACAGATAGATGGACAAACCCCAAATATCCCTCAGAGGAGTCCGCTGTTCGAGGTACAAGTGACAAATGAAATACTTTCCAGGAAGGATGATTTGAGCAACAGATCTGTGTGTGAGGAGGCTCATCCAGCCCTCTTTCACTCTGCAGTCCATATTCAAGGTAAAGAAGTCATCCTTTGATTGCAGGATCTGACATGGTCCAAGTGATGCACATTTAATCATTAGAGGATATGTGTGGCGCTCTGTATGGACATGCCCGTACTTTACAAAAGCACTAGCAGAGAGGTTGATCCAAGAGGTCCTTCTCTACCCACATCAAACAAATACAAATATGTGCAACGATTAAATCAGGGGGATCGAGAAAAGGCTGCAACACGTAGGAAGTAAATCCTCCAAGTGGACACAGAGGCTATCAGAAAATATTATAAGGGGGATAAAAAGAAGAAAGAATTTACACAGATGTGTCACAATCATAAACACATCCACAGAGGATCCACATGGTTTGACTCACACCACACAGTATTAGAGATGCTTTCCCATCAGGTTGTCAAGATATCTGTTGCCAGGACACTGGTCACAGCTGGACATGTGTGCGTGTGTGTGTGTGTGGACAGTAGGTAGTCTCTTAATATTTGCTCTCTGTCTCCTGCTACCTCCTTTATTCCTTTTCTGATCTTTTCTGTCATCCGTTGTGTCCGCTTCGATCCTCCTCTCCGTCCGCTCTGGCCTGTCCTCATTGTCTTATTGTTCTCCGGTGTCTCCTGTCGTTTCAATATCCTCCTCATCCCTCCACCCCTCCTGCCCTGCTCGCAGTGGAGGGTGAGAAAGGTAAACTTTCCCACTCGTTTCCTGCTCGTCGCCTCTCCGTCCAGCTAACTCTACCAGCTACGGGTCAAACACGGGTTAGTTTCAGTCTAGCAATCTCACTTGGTCAAAGAAGTATTCCAAATATGGACATATATCCACACAAGTCTGGACATACACTTGTTTGAACCTTTCCTGCTTTTTTGTTGTTGTTTTAAAACATTGCTTTAAAGCATTTATTCTGATTTTCAAAATGCAGCAACAGACAAAAATATCCAATCACAGCTCAAAGTGTTACTAACGCTACGTTCCCACTGCAGGCAAAAGTGGCTCAAATCTGATTTTTCTTGCACATATGAGACCCATATCTGATTTGTCTATGACAGTCTGAACAGCACATCTGGTTTTTTAGAATGAGATTCAGACCACTTCCGTATGTGGTCCTAAATCAGACACGTATCCAGTGTTTTTCAAAGTCACCTCAGTCTGAACGGTCATGTCGCATTTCATCCGACTTTTCTGTTACTGAAGTGAGACTGACATCATAATTCTGCGCCGGAGGAGGCGAGATGCGGCGAGATCAAATGTCAACAATGGACCAAACAAACATGGCAGACAGTGTTGATGGAGCTAGTCAGTGGAAAGAAAGTGAAGTTTTCTCACACGCTGACATGTGTAGCATCCATTTTTACTTCTGTAAACACAGCGTGCTGCGTGTGACGTCATGTCGTCAATCCAGGGATGGAAACTGTTCATCCTGGAGTCTGATGGTGATCGCATTTAATTTTATATTTGGATCCCTTTATTGTCATTTCAACTACATATAAATACACAGTGAAACGAAACAGCGTTCCCCTGGGACCCGGTGCCCCATACAAGGGTAATGCTGGCCGGCCAGGGCCCGCCTCCAGCCCAGAACAAAACCCTGCCCACAATGTCCTCTTCCCCGGCCACCGGAATCAGGTGACGCTGAGGACTGAAGGCCCGGTCCACAC
>VUQH01003476.1:0-13446 GCA_015106775.1 Etroplus canarensis
AATGTCCTTTACAGGCCATTAAATCTGAACAATGGCATTTTCTTACTTCATGTCTGACAAACAATAGCTGACCTACTGGGCTTTTCTGTCATCCCACCTGTCCGTTTGCCTATATTCTAAATCAAGCAAACAAACCATCCTATATTTTATGGAGTCCAGAGCCAGAAATCTTATCCTGATGTTGGAATCCATAAAGAAAGCGCAGTCAAAGAGGAAGAAGATGAAAAATAAAGCAGGGTGATGGATAATGAGCAAATCCCAGTTGCCTTGTTTTTATTGATGTATAAGTCTGACTTGCTTTTTGGTCTTTTGAAGTCAAATTTGTTCTAATTCTGCCAAAATTTACCAGCAAAGACATTATCAAGCCCCTTTAGCACATTAGACAATAAGCTGCTTCTATAATGAGTTTCAAGTTATGCTTCCTGAATGTCAAGAAGCAAGCACCTCTCTCTTCTCTTTTTCTCTCACCCCATTTACTTTCCTTTGCTTTCCATTCATCCCTTATCTCACATCTTGTTTCATCCCTCTGCCCTTTTCTCCCTCCTCATGTCTTTCCCCTTTCTTTCATCCATGACTCCGATTCTTATCTCTACCTTTCATCCTTTACTTTGTGTATCATTCGTCTGCTTTTTCTTCTGCCTGTCACTCATTCTTCTTAATTTTTTCTTCCTTTTTTCTCCACTGTCTCCTCACTTTCATTGATCTCCTCCTTTTCTCCATCTATCCCCTAAATGTTCTGCCTGTCTTCTTCCATCTCTTCCTCTCTCTGTCCTGTCTTACCCCCCTAACTAACTTCCTCCACCTCACTCCTTCCATTCTCCTCTCCATTTTCTTGTGGTATCTCTTACCCCTGCTCTCTCTCTGCCCTTTCGAGTCCTTTGATTAGGTTGTTGGCATTTTCATTGAGATGTCTATATGACCACTGAAATAACTCTCCTGTCACAGTCTCATCTGCTCTCTATCTACTTCTCCTCCTGCTGTCTCTTCATTTTCTATTACTTCTTCTCATTTCCTCCCTCTCTCTTACTAATTTTTGTTTTCTCACTTCATTTTAGCCTCTTCCTGTGCTACTTTCTGCTTCTCAGCTTTTTTCCTCCCAGTTTCTTCTTTCTCTCGTCCTCTCTCTCCCTCAGTACCTCTTTCTTGTTTTTGCCTGCTTTTTCATTTTCTATGCCTTTTTACTCTCATTTCCTCGTCTCAGTTTCCTCTACTGCTTCTGTAGATCATTTGTCTAAATGTCAGATGGCTGCATCAACCACTGTTGGTATTATAAACAGTTTTCTGGTCAGTAACACAGAAACAGAGACACAGGGAGCAATAAAGTGAGCTGGGGTGAGTATGTGCTGGTAGTGGGGTTAGGCTGACGCTGCAGTTTTCTCATGTTCCTGGCTGTAAAGTAACAAAAATGATGTTTGAAAATAGAGTGAACACATTTAAAAAATATGTGGGGTGTGGGGTGGGTGTAAGAGAAGACAGAGAGTGAGAGCTTATAGAGAAGAAAAATTAGATAAGAGGAGAGGAAGGAGAGCACGGGGGAGAGGCGAAAAGAAAGAAACAGGAGGAGAACGAGAGAAATAAAGAGAAAATGAGAGGGAGAGCCTGTGTGTCTACATGCCTCTAATCTGTTGATGGTTCAGGAGAAGCAGACAATAAGCCATTATCTACCTAAGACTTAGCTGCAGCCGTATGGCACTGCATACTGCCAGTGCCAAAGCAGCTTACAGCACAGTTACGTTCCCAGGATGCTCTCACACCCATGCAGTAACAGGATAGCATACCAAGACAGAGTATAAATAAGGAACATGATAATATATCAATACACATAGCTTAACAATGATAGCAATGGGATCTAATGCCAAAATCTAACATAGAAGAGAGTGAAATCTGCTAAAGTCTCCAATTAAGAAGAAGAGAGGCATTTATGTCATGTTACCACATTTGATAAGGTCAAATGTGCATGTAGTATTTTAAAGGATTTAAAGGTTGTTTGTTTTTTTTTTTTAACTAACTCTCAACAGATAATGAAACTAAGAAATTTGTTTCAGTGTTTAACTGAAATGTTACTTAATATAAAGAGCTTGGAAAACATTTTTGTACAGGTTGGCAGACGTGTGAAGGTTGTTACATAAACTCACATTACATATTTTACTATTTACTCTTTATATACTGGCATTCCTGTCAGCCAAAAATATCATAATGAACTAGAAAGCAAACCAGATTATTTCTGTATGAAGAACTGGCATACATAGTGCCATAATACTCCCAGAGAAGACAGATCTGATGGGCTTCTTGGGCACCAGAACTTTATTCTATTTTTCTGTAGCTGTAGTTTCCTTTTGGTATTCCTTATTGCAGTCAGTGTCATTTGGGGATTATTAAAAATTATAATTGAAAAAAGCATTTTATTGTTCCCGTATGCCTGTGAAGGAAATGATTGACATGGCATGTTATAAGTTATAAATCTAAATGTGTATATTTTTTTTTTTTAGTGTGTGAAAATCAGACTTTTATGTGCTTAATGTTGTACATCAAGAGCAGTAAGGCTTACAGTTTCCACTGTATTATCATTAATATTTAATCATGGACTCGATGCACCTCTATGTGCTGTTAAACATGAGTGATTAAAAAGTTAATGTACTTTCTATGGTTATTATGTTTGTGCTTGTGGAGGCACATCCCTCTGTAGATATTTGCAAAGCCCTTCAAGTTATTTTATTTTTCACATCCCCAGAGATTTTGGAGGGCTTTAGTTAGAATCTTTGCAACATTTAGTCCTGATGAGATGAGCTGTATAATGCTGGATACCTTACCTCTGTATCCACACTGCTCCTTGCACGAATAAGTGAGAAACACTGACTGAATGGTGCTGTACAAATATAATTGCCAAAATCACTGTAAACTGCTCTTTAAAAAGCAAAGCCATCCTTCCCAGTTTGTTGTTCTGCCATTTTCATCAGTAAGTGGGAGTGCAGTGAGTGGTGAGGCTACAGTACAAAATGAAACCTCTAAAGCTTTACAAAGGTGACATTAAATTGCACAGGTGTTCTTTGATATTGTGTCCATCCTCTTTAAGAATGCACGTATTTCACAGTGATCAAAAAGAATAAATGTCTCATAAATATACATGAAAAATCCACATTCACTGTCTTAAAATTTCTTTCAGGCTGTCTTTCTGGCTCTAGAAACAGGAGGAAGGCCAGATTTGACACCAGTGCTGTTAAAAAGCTGACGTCACTGCACTGACTAAGACAGAGAACAGAGAGAGGTGTCACATAGCCAGCCTGCTCCTCTCCTCTCCTCTCCTCTCCTCTTCCCTCCCATCCCATCCTATCGTATCCCATCCTCTCTTCCTCTTTTCTCTTTTCCTAATTGCACCAGGCACTGGCATCCAGTAGCCTGCTGGTGTGGAGTTGTTTAGGGGACATGAAGAGCTTTCTAAATGATGGCTAAATTTAACTAAATGACTTCCTCCACTCAGATCTGATATAATGTTCTCCCCTGCTCCTCTCTTCTCTCACTGCCTCATCCTTTTTAGCTACTGTCCTCTTCTCCTCCTTCTCGCTCTTTCTGTCCTAAAGTGTGATTCTATTTCTCAGTTCCCCTCAGCTACCAGCTCCCTCTCCTATTTACCTTTTTACATCTCATTCTTTCTCCTGCTCCAGTCACTCCCTTCTGCTTTCACTTCCTTTCTAATAATCATTTTGTTTTGTCCACTTTATACTTGCTTAAAATGGTAAGAATGCTGTCTCTATGAAGTCTTAATAAGGCAGCTCTGGTTGAATTTTCTTTTGTTATTTCAGATAAGTCAGCTGCCGGTTGTCAGTCTGCCTGTCTGTCTATCTGATCGATCCCCTTTGTCCCCGTCTCGGCAATAATGTACCTTTGACTGGAAGCAGACTGAGATCCTTTACCTGTGAATTATGGTCAGTAAATTGGAAAAGGATAATTGCTTGCAGATCAGCACTCAATTGTGACTCAGCCAGCCAGCCAGCCAACCAGCCTTTTTGTGGTACGCTATTCATCCACTAACCTCACTGCAATATCCCCTAATTACCTAATTTATTTGTATAGGGTATATTACTCATTAGATTACTCAGAATATTATGTAACTGTATAATTATGTCATAATATAAAGTAATATAATGTTATGCTGAGGTGCTAATTCATATTTTCTAATCTATGTAACCAAATTACCATATTTAAAGGTTTGTGATTTATATATTCATGGTTTCGTATATTATTATGGCCCAACGTAATATAATGATACACCAAAACTCGTATTTTATAGATGCATAATATAATATAATATAATATAATATAATATAATATAATATAATATAATATAATACAATATAATACTGTGTGTTACCCATGTGAAATAACACATGCCATCATTTGGGTTCGGAGGTGATCCATTCTAATCAGATCCATTTACATTGTAGCGTATATTACCAAACCAGAAAGCACTTTAATTTAAAATTCCCTCTGAATATTGAATCGTCACCACTCAACAGACACTAAGGAAAATCCATGTGCATGTATTGTGGTTGTAAAAGTGTTTCTAGTTGTGATGCTGAAGGCTTACAAATTTCACTGCCAGCTCTGCTCTGCTTTCCTGTATTTGAAAAAAAAGAGGCATGGAAGTAATAATTCTGTGAAATAAATGGAAATTGTGAAGATGCCATATATCTTACAGGTTGATTTGTGCATCTGTTACATACAGTAAACCACATTGCCTCACAAGGAAATCAATCTGCACACCCCAGCTCAGCAAGCTATTTTCTTTTCCCACGGTCTGCTCTGTCAACATGACAGATATGTTAATCAGAGTATTATTTATGGTTGACCGTGGAAATCGTTTATCAATACATCACAACTAGAACGTCATTTAAAATGTGTGAGATGTTGTCTTGTTTTAATTAAACACCGCATAAAAAGTTAGATTGCTTCCTACTGGATACTATTAGTAATCTGTGTTTAAGATGACTGTGATTATTCAATTTGCTTGCCATTTAAAAGTCACACATTTTTAACTGGCTTTAAACTACTCGGTAATGGAAAATAATGTCAAATTTTTCTGCAGAGGTGAGGAAATTCAACCTTCAAAGCTCCCATGTCACAAACTACAAACCATACCATTCATGTGTATGGAGAACACTGACAGAAAATTGCATCACAAAACATACCATGAACCAAAATGCACTAACTCACAGTGTTTGCTCAAAACACATTTTAACTAGCGTCCACCTTGCATACTCTATGCACCCTGTCACAAACTCCTCCTTAGAATATGAATGGATATAAAACAGTGTCTTACTAGAGACTATGTGGCCTTTTCTCAGTACAATTATTACAATGAATTTGGCATTTTATAGATGTGGTGGTAAATTTTACCATAAAATAGAAGATGAATACAGTCATTAACACAGCTCTCCTTCTTAAATGTCACATCTGAGGAGACCATCTCTGCATTTCCTCTTCATATTTGCATGCTAATATACTTATGTTGTCACACACACTAAACTCTAGTGCTTTCCTGACTACTTTTTCTTTTCCGTGGCCTGGTAAGTGTACAAGTGACAAAATCCCCATACACATAAGTTAAAGATATTGCATATAACATGAAAATTCAGTGACAAAGTTAAAAGTGACAGAATGTGTTTTTTTCTCTCAGACAGCACTGCCTCCATCCACAAGAACAACACTGTGCATGTGAAAACAGTTTATTCGCAGGTGCTGCTGCTCTTTGCGTCTCAATGAATAGGTAAAAAAGGAGGTGTGTTTACTGCAGAGAGAAATACCTCTATTGTTCTTGTGCAATCATGCTTTTTTTAAGTTGATAGAATGTTACAAAGAGCTCCTAAATCTAGTGACAAATTGGTTAAGTTGGCAAGGTCAACCAGTGTGATTGTCACTGCTGTCAATAAGAGGGACGTCAGGCATCCAAGTTGAGATGGTGTATATTTAATTCATAGTTGCATTTTTCAAGAGTCAGATCTCTTTGTCTGCTTGTCTTTTTTTGTCTTTAGTTTAAGTTTCTGCAATTTTTACTGACTGCCTACTGTAAGAGTTGCAGATCAAGACTGGTCTTGTCATCCAAATTTTATTGCCCATTCTTTCTCCCACTGGGTTAGATATTACATAATGAGAGAATCAAAGACCTCTAGCCAGCTGATTCATGATTTAAAATACATAAAACTGTCAATGACCATATGCAGTGTTTTCTGTTCTTTTCTCATCAATTTCTTTGGAGTAGTGATATAACCAAGCGTGGTCTTCCTTATGCTCAAAATATTCTGTATGTTTGGCATATCACTAGTGACACACTCACCTCAAGATATGATATTACTCAAATCCTAGGTGTGAACTGTAAAGTGACTGCACACAACAAAGCAGTGACATAGTCCAAAAATAACTACTACCACACCCATTGGATTCATGCGGCATTTGATACTCAACCCATCACTGATTTCATCTGCTGTAATCTGCAATCTTTTGAATTAAATTCAGTTTTATTTATATAGTACCAATTCACAGCAAAAGTCACCTCGAGGCGCTTTACACTGTAAGTTAAAGATCTTAGAGAGTTAGAGAGAAAACCCCAACAATCAGACGATCCCCTATGAGCAAGCATTTGGCGACTGTGGGAGGGAAGAACTCCCTTTTAGCGGGAAGAGACCTCCGGCAGAACCAGGCTCAAGGAGGATCAGCCATCTGCCTCGACCGGTTGGGGGTGAGGAGAGAAGAGAGAAAGGATAGCAAAGAGAGAGAGAAAGGGAGAGAGAAGACTACATTTAATGACATGCAGCAGTAGCAATTAAATGCATGAGGAGTGAAAACTTAGGATATAGGACATGTTAAGCAAACAATTTTTTCAAGTTATTGACATTATTCATGAAATACCATTCTGCTATCCTGCATCCTGCTATCAATTACTGTATCTTCTGAATGCTATCCATTACTAATGTTTTTTCAATGTCTTTGGCAAGGAGAGAAGGATTTCCCTACCAAAATCCAGCAGGGCACGTGATAACACGTCAGCCTGTCCATGGTGTACCCTACCTCTTTCCCACTGTGGACCTGGTTTCATAAATGGTTTGAAACATAAGGATTACTTCAGTTCTTTAATTTTTCCATTCATAAATCCATTCCATCTAACCTATTAGTTAGGGGCCTTGCTTACATATTGTGTCACATTACTTATAACTACACATAGGACCAAATATGCTCATTGGTCCTTAGAGATGGATATTAATAAGTTTTTATCGATACCCAGTGCATTACAGATTCTGCTGTTTGGTCTCTCATTGTTTTCTGTTCAATTTTCTATCTGGGAAAAAGTCGGCCTTCGCAACGTTTGCTATTCAAGTATTTAATTTTCTCCCAGTGTGGTAACAATGTAGAAAAAAGGCTTGACTCAGGTATGAAAAAGCTCCAGCCCCATGAGTTTCCAGTCAGTTGTTTTGGAATGCGCCCTTGTCAGAAAACATGCCAGTGTTAATAAAAAGGAACTGGAAAGCATGGAGGCATACAACTCTGAGGGATTGGACAATTTGAAACTGGTTCTCAACTGGAACCGTTTCCAAAATTTCCAATCCTGTGTAATTTACTGTGTCATATTGAGGTGCTGTCCAAACCTGTTCCAAATGGCCACACCTTGAAGGCAGGGCAAAAGGCATGGAGTTACAGCCTTACCCCCCGGCAGAATTATACCACATCTTTGATTGCTGTCGTCCCATCTCCTGTGCATATCTTTGTGTTATCAACACAGTGAATCATATCAAGATACTTCTTAACAGTCTATCCTCAAAGGAAAGGAGGAAAAAAATGAAAAAAAGGCTTTCACACATCTGGACCCTTACCAAATGCTATTTACAGAGTTGAATTGGATTTCAAGAGTGGGAGGATTATTGACTACAGACCTCTTTTTTGCTGTCAAAAATTTGGTATTACTTTTAGAAAGGAAAGGCTTTAACAATTCTGCTGCAACTCTATTCTGAACTCACATTCATCACAGTGGAGTAAAACTTTTTTTTTTCAATTGGTTTGCACATTTTTTTGCAACTTCTTTTTGAAGAAGATGCATTTCCCCAAATACCAATCCTGTAAATCCCCTTAAACCTTTAATTTATACATCAGAATGAAGCTGTAACATCACTGAATAAAAATGAAGCTTAAATGAAAACTTCCTCTTACTATACATTTTCTTTGACATGGAAAGCTGAAAAGATAACGGATGGATGGATTTCAAGAGCAGAAGGTTTTAAATTATTCTGTAAAGCAAAAGACTGCTTATATTTGCATTTAATATTAGGAAGTGGTCAAAAACAAAGTAAACTGAAGTAAAAATTAATATTCATTTTACTGTTCACCTGACAATCACAACGACACATACAACCAATCACGGTTTAAACTGTAGGAAGTTGTATTGAGTCATTTGCCTAGATGTGCTGATGCATTTTTAAATGTGAACAAAGAATGAGAAATGCTCTTTGTGTTATGCAAAACTAACATAATGTTGTGAATGATTTCAGATTGTTTTGACAAGCTCAACTGATATTTGAGTACTGAGTCAAAGCAGCTGAGAAAACTGTCATTTTCTTCTTCTTTTATAAAGTTGAAATATAAGACAGGTTCAGTAGGTATCATTGTGACCTCTGTCTTTGTCAGCACTGTATAACCAAGAACTCATCTGAACTCAGTTTTAACATTTTTCCCATCTTTTATTTTGGTGGCTATTCCAATCTTGCTGTTTCAGTTAGCAGATTCATAGTAATTTCTATCCAGGATGCTAAATGTGGATGTGGTGTGATAGTTATGCATGTGACATGTTCTGTCATGGTTATCTTACCAGCCTACACCTCCTGGGCCCACGCATGACAGCATCAGTAATGGTTTCTCAATTGTTCTGCTCCATATCTCGAGGATTAAGGGTACATCTTCTGGTTTCTAATTGACAGCATTATCATAGTAACACCAGATGCCTTGGATGCTAAACATTGGACATTTAATAGAGAGATATCATCCATCTTGTCCTGTCATGAATACTTATGTTTTTTCTCTTCTCTTCTCTTCTCTTCTCTTCTCTTCTCTTCTCTTCTCTTCTCTTCTCTTCTCTTCTCTTCTCTTCTCTTCTCCTTATCAGCGATTTACTGACTCAATTATATTTAATCTTAAAAAAATGACAAAAAATAAATTGTTTCTCAGGTCTATTTAAGAAAATCTCAGTGAATGTGAGTAGGTTTGTATAATATGTATATTAAAACATGGGCTGAAAGCAACTTTGAGAAACAAACACAACATCCAGTGCACTTGTAAAAGATCAACATTGCCTCTTTTCTCTGTTTGGAAATGAAACTGTGATAGTATACAAGAGGCTATTTCATGGCATGTTGAATGATGGCGATAAGATACATTTAGGTTAGTCCCAAGTTTTTCTCCTGATTTGCCAGAGTAAGTTTGTTATGGAGGTAATTCAATCTAAAAGATTCCATTATTGTCTGTATTTGAGTGGATTACTTTACTGATTACACTTTTAAACAGCAAAATGGATTACATTTCAGCATTACTTGAGTTTTACAGGACAATAATCCTATACTGAAAGGTGAGTGTAACAGTACTCCGGATGTTTTTATACAATAAAGCCACTGCAGCACTATGATAAAAAGCTCACTTGGATGTAAAGTGCTGCTTATACAGCTGGCAAGAGCATCATGTTGCTAGCCTACTTTTGGTGAATCCTCACTTCATAAGATTAGTGATCTGATTTCTCCTCCTCTCCCCTCCTCTCTGGTGAATGCTAAATTATGTATTGTGATATTGCTTATTAAGGCACAGCTAACACGTAGGTCAAACAATTTGACTAATGCAGTAATGCCATAGTTTGAAATTCATCACTCTACAGAGGGGTATTTGTACAAATATGTCCAGTTTGTTGGTGTCTGTATATTCTTCTTTTCTGCCTGAGTCTTTTCCAGTTATCAAAACTATGGTATCACTGGTCCAACCATTTAATAGAGGATGCACAGTCATACCACAGACTCTGACCTCAAAGAGTGTAGCATCTGAAACGTACAATTTCTGGAGAGTGTCTCACCTCATGAAAGGTGATTCATGTCACCGCCGTTTTAAAGTCTCTTACAGTAATTCAGCCAGTCACTTACATTTTACAAATACAGACTGCTGCACAATTTTGACTTTAGAGTATACACCGGAATCCTTTTTGCAGCTGCCACAATGCATCATAACTCAAAACAGATAACCACTTTTGGTAAACACTATGATTGAGCAAACATTTTGCATCTTCGTTTTACACGAACCACCATATTATGCTGCCATTTTGTCACAAGAGCTTTGTTAACCAATTTCTGAATTAAGATCAGTGCAGTGCATCAGTACATCATCAGAGCGTAAACAAATCAATTCAATGTTACTAGATGAAATCTTCTATTGTTTTGTATTGTTTTTGGTGTGGCATGTGCTTTGATTGACAGCCATTTGAGAAAATATGTGGTGACATAGCTAGCCTTGATCTGATGCACATTTGAGCAATAAAAATAGACATGCATGCATTGGTGAGTTGTAAGCCTCATTCTAAATGGCAGAATGTTGGAAAATGTAATGTTTGCTTAAGGTTTACACAAGGTGACTCCCCTCCATTTTATCACGAACTACTGATGAACTCACATTTTCATGACTCACTTAAAACTATCTGGAAAAATTCTACTTAATGATGCATGAATGAAGGGTGGTGTAGGTTGTTGCTATTTAGGAAAATTAAGGTGAAACACATTAAATAGACCTGACTCTTTCAGGTAATATAATAAAGTGTTAGTGCAAATGACTTTCATATTCTCTTACACAAGGAGAAAATAATATGATTGTGTCGTGGCTACTGTGCCATGTATTTACTATATCTATCCATCTATCCATCGATCCATAACTCTAAGGGAGTAAAGTCTCAACCTTTCTTTGTAAACCCTTGCATAGCTTTGTCAGTTTGCAAGGATACATTTGATGCCTACAGCTAACAATTATTTCCAGTATTAAACAAAAAAATTTTCTAAAAAATCTATTAATAGTTTACTCTCTAAAATTTCAGAAAGCAGAGAAAATTCTGATGATGTTTTTTTCAAGAAGGTAGTTTAATTATATTAATATCCTTGTGTTGTTTCAGTTAATCAGCAGATCTTCAAACCTGAGCGAGAAATAAGACATTGAAGTTATTTTTTACACAGACTTACTTAAACGAATTATTGATTTATTAAAATTGTTGTGTTCATTGATTTATCCTTTCAGCTTTACATATTTTTATTGTACTGAACACTCAGCAGTAAAAAGGCATACAGGAAACCAGGCAAGAAAAAGGAAATGAGATGCAGCACAAGAACCAGGCCGGAATCCTACTATTGATGTTATAGTTTGCAAGGGTCCAGTTTTACACATTTTACATGGCATGCACCTGCTACTATATTTTAATCCTGGAAAATAATTAAAGCTTTTGTTGTTTGCATTAGAAGAACACACTTGCATATTTCTTTGTGTAAATAAATGCACATGTAGCCAATTTCCATCCTGAGCCAGTATGAGAGAGGCAAATGCAGAGCCAGTCCTTAGTGAACTTGAAACTTCAATTGCAAAGTGTTTTGCCAACAGCTCAGGGGGTCATGAATGTGAAGTTAAGCTTATCCTTCCAAGGCTTTTATGAGGAGGACATTGGGCAGGCCAGAAAATAGTCTCTGAGACAACACATTCAGTCTCCTCTTTGACTACTAGCTCTTTCCTTCCAGTGGAAGATTGAGGGAGTGAACAGATATAAAAAACTAATTTGTTTCTGTACCCAATAGGATTTTTAATGCTGGGAACTTATACTCATGGGTGCTGGCTCTTTACTCTTGAAATGCAAAAGCCTTTATAGACATGCAGGTGCTGTGCACTCAACTGCAATTGTATGAGTTCCAGATCCAGCAGCTAGGTTGTCTAGGTTTTTATTTTGGATGATTTTAACTTTTTTCTACATTATCAAAATGGAAAAGTCTATGCAAGTTTTATCTTTAAAAAAAATCTGAAAAGCATTTTAGTATATTGAGGTTTACTTGTATCTTCTACTGTGATAAACAGGCAAAAAAATTTGTAGCTACTAAAAAACAGAGCAGGACTGAAGAGCAGCAAGACTATTAAAGAGAAGTGAAGGACTATTTGGAGATTTTGCGTGTGGGTGTGTTTGTGTGTGACATGAGTGGGGTAAAAAGAATGACAAAGAGAGACATATTTGGGGATCCTTCAGACTTGTGGTGACTTGGTCAGAATGACAACACCCAAATCAATGATCAAAAAAAGAGAGTGTCTACAGAGAGAGGCAGAGAGTATATTATTGTGACTTTGTCAGAAACATGGATGACTGGATAAATAAAAATGATAAAATTAACACAGAAGACTAAGAAATGAAAGGAAAATATAGGCTGGAGATGAACTGAAAATATAAACTTCTGAAAACAATTATTTTAAACAAAACATTTAAAGTATAACTTTTAGTAGCCCTATATTTTGTGTGAGATATCCATACAGGGACTCTTCACTGTTAAAATGCACAGTACTGTTGCATTTGAGGAGTGTCCTGTTTAATCAAACATAGGCCAGTGAAAAGTTCAAGTTTCTTTGTAAGATGTGTCAACCCTACACACTGCCAGAACAAATCTGATACACTATACTCAAGGGCTGGAACACCGTTGTTCCAAAAGAATTTGGCATTTGGCATTTTGGTGATGTGATGGGAGCGCTATTTAACACTTTTGCCCGCAGTCTCCCATAGGTATTGAGTCAGGCTGAGAGCTATTCACTATGATGGTGATGCCATATGATTTTAAACCATTTTCATACTCATCAATTCATTCACTGCTTTATTCATGACTTATGGATGGTGACAATGTCAATATCCGCTCCCATTAATTGAGAAATGTGTAATTTTTCTCCCTTTAGGGGCCACCACAGCAAATCATCTGCCTTCATCTCATCCAATCCCATACATCCTCTTCCCTCACACCAATCCTCTGCATGTCCTCCTTCACTATCTCCATGATTCTCTCTGTGATCTTGCTCTTTTCTTCCTGCCTGGCAGCTACATCTTCAGCATCCTTCACTTAATATATCCACTATCCCTTGTGTCCCTCTGATGCACTAATTTCTAACTCTGGCCATCCTGGTCACTCCTAGAGAAAATCTCAGCATCTTGAACTCTACCACCTTGAGCTCCATCTCCTGTCTTTTTTCAATGCCACAGACTCCAAACCATACATCATGGCAGGTCTCACTACAGCTCTGTAAACTTGCCCTTTCGCTCTTGCTGCTATCTTTCTGTCACAAATCACCTCTGACACTTGTCTTCATCCACTCCACTCTGCCTGCACTCTCTTGTGTGCACTGTTCATTGCTTTGGATGGTTGACCC
>VUQH01003480.1:4445-17044 GCA_015106775.1 Etroplus canarensis
TGCAGTATGTGGTTTAGCATTGTCTTGCTGAAATATGCAAGACCATCCCGGAAATAGACGTCATCTTGAGAAGAGCATATGTTGCTCTAAAACCTGTATATACCTTTCAGCCTTCATGGTGCCTTTCCAGATGTGCAAGTTACCAGTACCATAGGCACTAAAGCACCCCCATACCATCAGAGATGCGGGCTTTTCAACTGAGTACTGATAATAAGCTGGATGGTACTTCTGATCTTTAATCCAGAAGATACAGTGTGACCAATTTCCCCCCCAAAAAAACGTTGAGGAACATTGTTCTGAAACTGCTGCACAATTTGTAGATGTGGATTCTGACAGATTGCTGAATCCCATCTGCCCAGCTGTACCTTAGAGACTCTAACTGTCTAAGATACTCTTTTTATACCCAATCATATTGCTTGCCAGTTCCAATTCACTTCATGTTCCTCCAGTTGTTTTTTAGTAATCTGTCCATCTCCATCGTCAACATACTTAGTCCAGTATAACCACGATTCCTCCTCTGCACATGTCCAAACCTTCTCAACCTTGCCTCTCTGACTTTTTCTCTAAACCATCTTAACCTGAGCTGTCTCACCAGTTGATACCAGTCCTTCTCTTCTTCATTGTTGTCCAGCTTCTCATACAACTCACTATATGTCTTTTCCTTTGCCTTTGCCTCTTCTCTCTTTGCTGTGTGCCTAGACTCCCAGTACTTCTGTCTACTTTCTCTAACTGACGATCCCACTTTCTTGTTGTCAGCTTCTTCCTTTAAATATTTTCCTGAACTTCCTCATTTCACCACCAAGTCTCCTTGTCTTCTTTCCTCTGTCCAGAGGAGACACCAAATACCTTCTTGGCCATTTCCCCCACAACGTCAGCTTTGTCAAATTCCACCATTTAATCCTCAGTTTTACCTTCACTCACTTCCTCCTCTTGCTTTGCAAAGTCATCCTACTGACCGCTATCTAATGGTGCCTTGCTACATTCTCCCCTGATATTACCTTGCTGTCTCCTACCTCTTTTAGGTTGCACCTTCCTCCACTCTTATAGGTCATCCTGTGGTCCTCCCTTCTCTTGAAATATGTGTTCACATAGCCATTTCCATTCTTTTTTGCAAAATCCACTACCATCCATCCCTTTAAATTCCTCTACCTACCCAACACCTCCTCATCCCCTCTGTCCCTTTCACCCACATACCTACTGAAGTCTGCTCCAATCACCACTCTCTCTCCACAAGGAATACTCTCTACCGCTTCATCCAGCGTTCTCCAGAATTCCTCTTTCTCTTATACTGAATTAAAATGAACAAAAACTGCGAGACTAAAGCATTCACACCGATAGGCAACCCTTCAAACACGCATACTAATTATCATCTGTGACTGATTGACAACATAAATCAATTTGCTATGGTTTTGGCAAATAAATTACGGTTAAGCCATGGTTTAAGTAAAGCAAATAAAACCTTGATGATAATGCTTTCTGGGAGGGTACTGGCACATTGGACATAATGTTCAGGAATAAGCTAATAAGAAATGCAATTCTTAGACTGGTGTGATTTATTCTTAACTCTGTCTGCAATAACAGCAAATGGTCTGGATTGGCGGTTCTGAAGATTTGACTTTGTGGATGTAGGAAGTTGCTGCCAGATTCTTGCATTTCACATTACAGTGAAGTAAGTCCCTATTTATTCTTCTCATACATAAATTAGTGTTGACAGGGTGTGGTTGGGTGTACTGATGTGCTCTTTGCCTTTCGATAAAAATACCACACAAAATTCACAGGCGCTGGGACAGGGATGTGAAATGAAAGCCCAAATCTGTAAAAGTGCAAGACACTCGTGGGAGGGGTGTGTTAGCAAACATAGGCCTGCTTCTGTTGGGAAAAAGTGACTTCAGCAGCATATACAGACAAAAATTCACATAAATGCAAAGGGTTGATTTAAACACACAAAACGCATGCACCAGGAAAGAAAAAAAAAAGACATACACAAATGCATGAACACATATATCCACATATAAAATACATTAAGGTGTATATGACAGACACTGCAGCAGTCATTTCATCAGTGCCAATTGTGTTCTACATGGCTGCAAAAGAACCAATGAAAAGAGAAGACTTATGAATTTTTCATGTTCCTCAAGCGTGGAGGAGAGACGAGAATGAGTGAGTGAGACCTTTTAGAGGCAAAAACCCATAGATGGAGTCGACAGGAGACGGTTTTAAGGGCTGAAATATGCATGAGCTGATGAAAAATGAGCATATTCAAAGCAAGTTGAGCTTTTATCTCGTAGAGTATTAATCACTTTCTAATGCATGGAGCTTGCATGAGCCCAAAACATTCTTTCAGCTAGGTTTTAGAGGCTGTTCATTCATGCAGGCAGTAGCTGCTGCTTTCCTGTCGGGCCAAAAGCTAAGACGGTGTTGGTGAGGTGAATCAAACAGTGATTTATTATTTATCCAAAGCCATTGTTTTCAGCAACCTCCCTTGATTTAGCAATAGTCACACGTTTTGTTGTGTCCCAACGCTTCATTGGGGTAAAGTTACAGTCAATGAAATTTTAATTCCTTATGAGTCATTCTGAGCCTTTAATCCTTGCGAAGACAGAACGGGGCAGCAAAGGAGCAGCCGCTGCACTAGTCTCAATTCCTCTCTTGAGCTTGGTTGATTAATGTGGTTGAATTTGAGAGACTTCTAACCAGGGAAATCACGGTGTGGGTAATGATTACAGATAGCAATGGAAGTGCAAAATTCATATGGAAAAATGATGCCATCGGCATTACGGTATAATCGTTGTCAATCTAACACAATCCAACACATCACTATGGAAAGAAACATTGTCTTTCTGAAAGGTTCATTTTCTTTTTTTGGTACTTTGTCAGTGAGGATAGAATCAGCTTATCTGACACAGCTCCTTCCCCCTTGTTGTGAATGTTGTCAGCCCATTACATGTCCACTGTCAGTTGTCACTCCCATTGTGATAGTGGAGGAAGCCAGTCTATTTAGCCTCCTCCACTGTTATAGGCTGAGTAGGCTGTTATTACCTCATTGCTGAAGAGACAAAGACGGAGTGCTCCCATTTAACAGGAGTGCAAATAACAAGACTGAGGGGGGCATAAATCTCCTGACTTTCACCCAGGAGATGTGGGTTCAAATGCCACTTTTGGACACGTTTGGTTTCCTTTAAACTTATTGTTTTAACTGCTTGGTTAGATTTAGCAGAAGAATATGTTCATAACATGAACCGCATATTTGAAACCTGCAGGATCACTGTCAATAAAAGCAGCCTAATTGTAGGTCTTAGCAGTATCCAGATGGCTGTTTCATTTAAAAAAAAATCTCCCACTGCACAGTTGTAATGAAGGGGAAAACCATCCGCAGAGGCCAGAACTCTCTTTGTATCAGGCCTTTAACAGGCTTTTAAATTCTATTTAGTTATAATCTTGCAACACTGACTGGCCTTGGTGCAAAAAGTTTCTGAACAGAGTAGAGAAAAAAAATCATTAAAGCACTGAGGACAGTGACACAAAATCTCAATGTCAGAAATCATGATGACATTGCTTGCTTTGGTAATTACAGTTAAAAGTGGCTCCGCTGAAATCTGTTGGTGATTTTTCACCCAGTGCTGACTTTTCAAACTTTGTTTCAAAGCCTGAGCTTTTTACATTTCCAATCAGTTCTCAGGGAACTGTTGCTTCCAACAGGTTAAACAGTCGAAACAAAATCAGAGGCTCGAAAACCACAAGAGATAGAGATGAGACCAGTGACAGTCTGGGGTTTGGTCTACTGAGTACAAATGTCTTTATGAGCTGCTGAGAAGGTGAATGGATGAACAGTGAGCAAACAGTGTTGTGTTGTGTGAACAAAAAGTTTGGGTAACAGGCCCATAAAAATGGAAAAATACACCCGTTCCAGATTTAACTTTGGCCAGTCCCCCTTTCAAGGTCATCAACTTGGCCATGTCGGTATTTTCAGATTGTGCTCTGGAAATCACATTTTTTCCCCACACTGTGCGCTGTGTGATTTTGCCATGATCCTCACACGTGTGCAGCGAGAAAATGTCAACTTTTCCTTCAAACTGACACACATTTCATGCGGAGGATCATTGCTGGTAATGAGAGGTGGGTCTCCAGTCACAGCCGAGCAGTTTTCAATGGCAGAGTCCAAAGTCTCCACGCCTGAAGGCAGCGCTTCTGGGGAGGATCGAGACCAGGACCGTGCTCATTATTTTTGCGGCGTTCACTAGGCTGTGCATCGTGAATTCATCCTCTAGGGTGAGGCTGTCAACATGGTCTTCTCCTGTAACCTCCTGAGGTGTTTGAGAGAGAAAATTACCAGAACCGTGGCACATGCCAGAGTGCCATCGTGTGCCAGCACAGAGTGCACTGGAAATGAGTTTTCTGGCTACTTTAATACAATCTTTGCTCACCACATGCCCGAGAGGGGAACTTTTGATCCCACCTCATAAATGACCTAAAGAGTGGAAAATGTGTTGACACACAGTTATGCAAAACACTGCTTTCAACACTATGAAGTATTACTATTTTTATAACTGCTGCTTTGTTCCCTCAACGATAAAATGTTTTTAATTCTCTCCTAGTGATTTTTGTTCCAGTTACTTGAATACCCTGAAAGTACATTTGAAACACTTTCTCTTCTAATGGGAATAAACTGGTACATTTCTGTTTGCTCACTCTTGTTTAGGAACAAAACATCTTAAAATGAATTTGGGATTTCAAACATTGAAGCTCGGGAGTGCACTGCAGGCACATCAACGCAATAAATGAATGACATGAAAAAAAAGCATAATGTTTCTTTTTTTCACAGTTCTGTGGTGGAGCTGACGAAAACCTACCAGTTTCCATTCTCTGCTTCCTCCAGAAACTGGACAATGTCGCCCGTCTCCAGAGAGAGGTCCCGCGGATCACGGGACTCGTACGTCAGCTGCACTCGGAAACGACTGCTGTCACCCTGCAGAACGAAAAGCCTTTTAAATTCTGCGTTTAGTCAGTTCCATGACTTTAAAATACTGCAGTCTCTAACACAAATATGACAGGTGCCACTCCAGCCAGTCAGCAGAATAATACACAGTGGTTATAGAACGCAAACACACCCCCATTAAATTACCAGATGTAAAAAAAAAATGAGACCACAATAAATCATATAAAAACTTTTTCCACTTTTAATGTGACCTATGACCTGTATGATTGAAATGAAAAAAACAAATCTGTTGGGGGGGAATATAAAAAATAAAAATGTGCAAAAAGCTGGTTGTGAAAGTGTGCACACCCTACTACTTTGTTGAAGCACCTTTTGCTTTACTTCCAGCATTCAGTCTTTTTTGGTAAACACCTGCCCACAATTAAAGTGACTCTGACTGACCACAAACAAAGTTCAGCTGCCCTCGTAGGATTTTCCTGATAGTTACTCAGTTCCATCCTACAGTAAAAGCCATGGTTCACAGAGAGCTGATGAAGCATCAAAGGATCTAATTGTTCAAAGGTATCAGTCAGGAGAAGGGGACAAAAAAAACTGCACGGCATTACAAATACCATGGAACACAGTGAAGATGGTCATCACGAAGTGGAGAGCATATGGAACCACAGTGATGTTACTGAGAACTGGACGTCCTTCCAAAATTATGAAAAGATGAGACGAAAACTGGTCAGAGAGGCTGTCAAGAGGCCTACAGCATCACTGAAGGAGCTGCAGGAATTTCTGGCAAGTGGTGTAGTACATATGACAATGCTCTTCCGAATCCACCATATGTCTGGATAATGGGGTAGGGTCATAAGACAGAAGCCTTTTCTTACAAAGAAAAACATCCAGGCCCAGGTAAATTTAGCAAAAAAAAGATGTGGGAAAATCATTATTTTCTGCTGAAGCCAAGGTTAAACTTGTCAGCCACAGTTCTAAAAGGTAGGTTTCGCACAAAAACAACCTTATGCATCACTAGAACACCATACCCACAGTGAAGCATGGTGGTGGCAGCATCATGGGGTTGGGTTTTCTTCAGCTGGAACTGGGGCTTTAGTCAAGGTGGAGGGACTTATGAACAGTTCTAAATACCAGTCAGTTTTGGCCCAAACCCTTCAGGTGTCTGCTAGAAAGCTGAATCTGCAGAAGAATTTAATCTTTCAGCACCACAATGGCCCCAAGCATACATCCAAATCAGCATAAAATGGCTTCACCAGAAGAAAAGGAAAGTTTGGGAATGGCCCATTCAGAGCCCAGACCTAAATCCAACTGAAAATTTGTTGAGTGACCTAAAGGGGGCTGTGCACAAGAGATGCCCTCACAATCTGACAGATTTGGAGCACTTTTGCAAGGAAGCAAGATACGCCACGCTGATGGACTCCTACCCAAAAAAACTGAATGAACCCATGATGACATGCATGTAACAAACACTTCAAATGTTCTGCAGTCCTCTTTATAAAGCTTTATGCTTGATCTTAACTTATGAGGTCCCAAAGGAAAAGCGGGTCCTGGCTCTTATGGGTTAAAGCAAAAAGTGATTCAACAAAGTATTTGTTTTAGGTTGTGCACACTACTGCAACCAGCTTATTGTACATTTTTAAGTTATATTTTTACATGTGTTTCTTTTTCAATTCAGTTGTACAGGTTATAGGTCACATTAAAGGCGGAAAAATTTTGGAAATGATTTATCGTGCTCTCATTTTTTTTCATTAGAACAACCTGACACTGTGCAGACTCTCTGTATCCACTGTGCAGTACCCTACACACACATATATGTAAATTTAAATCTACTAATGAAGACTTACACTTTTTTATTTTATTATTCATTGCAGCATTAGAGAAGTTAATGGGTATTTACATTTTTACAATTCATAAGATCTTTATTGCATGCACACCATAGGAAGTTGGATGCCCAATTTTTTTCTGCTTAATGCAAGTTGCACCCGCCAGTTTTATATTGGTTTTGTTGTTGTTGTTCATGATGAACACAAAATTTTAATTTATCATTGTATGATGCGAATATGTCCCTTTTAACTTGTTATATTACTTGCACCACTTACGTGCTCAGTGCTCATGTTGATGGTATGCCTGCATGTGTGTGTGTGTGTGTGAGAACATCACACAGATTATAATGGATGTGGAAAGGCTGCCAGATCCAGCAGGCATGTGCAGCTAAAATCCTCCCCCTTTTTCATCTTTCCCTCATTTCTTAAATGTCAAGTGGTCAGTGCCTACTGCTAACAAGACGGAAGTACACGGGAAATAATTAAGCAGCGGAGGGGTCCTCCTGAAGGGGGATTGAAAGGGGATTTAGTAGAAAATCAGGCAAAGTGAAGGATGACTGGAGAGGAAATGAGAGATGAGCGTATAGCTGTCATGGGATGGTTAGTGATCATAAAATGTGGTGATTTATGTGACAGCTGACACGACTCAACAGGAGTTGGATGGGTTTGGTCGAGCTGCATAGTTCAGTTGGGCAAAGGTTTTCTTCTTCTTCTTCTTCTTCTTCTTCTTTTTTCGGCTGCTTCCATTAGGGGTCGCCACAGTGGATCATCTGCCTCCATCTCATCCTATCCCTTGCATCCTCTTCCCTCACACCAACCCTCCAATATGTCCACTATCCCTCCTCTGCACATGTCCAAACCATCTCAGCCTTGCCTCTCTGACTTTGTCTCCAAACTTCTCAACATGAGCTGTTCCTCTGATGTACTCATTTCTAATCCTGTCCATCCTGGTCACTCCCAGCGAAAAGCTCAACATCTTTAACTCTGCCACCTCCAAAAGACAAAATCACATGTGGGTTTATCTTTCCTCCATTATTTAGCCGATGTGAGCTGCAGTCTAGGGTGGTGCCTACATTTTTATTGTTGCCTTCCTCGTCTGAAGAGTTGGAGGATTCCTCGGCGCTGGAGGGAATCGTCTCAAAGTCCTCTGTGTCCATGGAAAGGAGCCGCCGCTGGGCCCAGCCTGAGGAGAATCAAAGCACACGATTAACCGCTAAAAATGCACTCATAAACAACGAGGATACTAATATGCATCCTGGCAGGTGATGATGCTTCAGGAAAGCAGTTGCCGTGCAGTCAAATAATCGGTGTTACATCATCGTGAAAGCTTGACGAGTCTGCGGGAATTAAACCTCGAGCCAAACACAAGGGAAGCTGTCACTACCTGTACTTGACATGCTGATAATGATAAACTCTAGTTTATCATTAAAGGAGCAGATAGTTCAGCCTCTCTGTTCAGCCCAAACAGCTCTGTGGCATCAGTATGATGTTGCTATGTTTCGTCAGGAGTCAGTATGTATGCACTGCTGTAGAAGAAGCAGCAAGAAGTGTCCTCACAAGTAAACCACATGTGGATCGAATCCAGGTGGGGACGCAAGCCCCTATCACCACGGAGGGTTGCATCAGGAAGGGCATCTGGTGTAAAACCTCTGCCATGTGGATTTCTCTGCTGTGGCGACCCCTTGAGGGGAATACAAGAGAGCAGCTGAAGGTACACTATAGTCGAAGTACCTTCGGCCGCTCCCTGATATTCTCCCCAAGAGGTCGCCACAGCAGATTAATCTGCATTGGTATTTACGCTGGATGCCCTTGCCTCCATGGTGAGAGGGGCTTGTATCCCCACCTGAAATCGAGCCAGGGACCTTTCCCTTGTATGGTGAGTATAAAAAACTACACTATAGCAAAAGTGTGGGGCTGAAAGTATTAAGCAATAAGTCGAATATAATGAATAATGTGAATTTTTATTGTGGTTGTTGAAATGTATTTCCAGGATTATTGTAAAATATAAAAGGAAGGAAAACTGATACCCACGTCGACAATCACAACATTTAGAAAGACAAAAAACATGGACATTTATTGAGGGTTTAATGCCACCATTGGCAATTAATAGGAATTCAACATTCGCCAAGCACTCATTACGTACCAACACCACGGAGCTGTGTGAAACAGACGTCTTACTCTCGCGTCAAGCGGGAATCAAACTCACAACCTCCTGCACTCAAAACAAAAGGCCTAAAGAGCAGGGGCGCATTCCACTGAGCCACTGTTCACCATCACAAAGCGTGTTTTCAGAAAAGCTTGGATATTTTCCAGAAATAAATAAATAAATCGCACTTTTATGTTCATTCACATGAACCTTCATTTAACTAACAGAAGCACAAAGACAGTATTTTCCATCATTTTTCTGAGAAACTTAATTTTATTTTGTAAAATTACACAAATTTAGAATTTGACGGCTGCAACACACTCAACAGAAGTTTGGACAGAGGCGTGTTTACCACTGTGTTCCATCACCTTTCCTCTTAATAGCACTTTCTAATCATTTTGAAACCGAGGATAGTTAATTGCTGTAGTTTTTCAAGAGGACATTTTGTCCTTTCTTGCTTGCTGTAACACTGCAGCTGCTCAGCGGTCCATAGCCTCTTCTTCATGATGCACCATTCAGCAGCAGCAGGCCGGTAAAACGCACACACACACACACACACACACGCTGAGTCTATGAGCCAGACTGTTGTGGTCTGGATTGTCTTGCTTAAATAAGCGTGGATGTCCTGGGAAGAGACATCAGTGGTAGCATACGCCTCTCTACGCCTCAGATTCAGTGGTACCCTCACTCAACTCACCCATGCTGTGGCCACTGATGCGCCCCCGTACCATCATGGATGCTGACTGGTTGTTTTCAGAACTCAACACCCATTTATTTTCCAAAAACGAGCTGAAACATGGACTCATCTGACCACAGCAACCAATGGCAACAGTGTCAGTGTCCATCTCAGATCAGCTCAAGCCCAGAAAACTTGGTGGGTTCTCCGCATAGAGTTGATGTTTGGCTTCCTTCCTGCGCAATGGATGCTACTTTTACACCCAGTCATGATACCTCACCTGCTCCCAATCAGCCTGCTTCATGTGAAGTCTTTCAAAGTGATGTTACTTAAATATTCTGAGCACTTTTCAATCTTTTTCTAACTCTGTCCGATCTTTTGTTGAGTACGTTTCAGCTATCAGATTATAAAACTGTATATTTACAAAATACAATTAAGTTGGTGAGAAAAACTATTGAAAATCTTTTGCTTTTGACAATTAAACAAAGGTTCACATGAATTAATGTATCAAAGATTTTTATTTTGATTGCATTTGGGGAAAAAAAACCCTATTTTTTCTGGAAATAGGTTTGTACTTCACCGTTTAACTGTGAAATGTTTTGAAAATTTTGCCCAATGGCGGCAGGACCCCCCCACACAACAACACAGAGCTTATTCCAACATCAATTTTAGACAGAAATCCAATAATTGAGGTGAACAGTTCTGTCAAAATTCTACAGCGGGAACAAACATCCCTCTTGCTTGGGTATTGAACCCCCCATCCCTCAATTCAAAACCTGCATCAGGCACTACAATGGTACAGAGGGGCAAGGAAACCTACCCACTGTAAAACGTTGCTCTTCAGCTTCACTTTTTGTTGAAGAAAAGAGGTTTGCCTCAAAAATAAAGCTTTTAAGCTGTGATTTTTGGTTGTTACATCCCCACAGATCTACTGGGGGTTGCTGTGAGGGGTAAGGGGTTGCACTTTCTCTCTCCCTCTTGTTTCAGGTACTGCCTCCACTCCTGTGGAGTCAGTGTCTTGCACACAGCTGACTGCACTCTGCAATCAGCCGTGGGAGTGTTGAGGCCGAGGGAGAGGAGATGGCCAGAGGCAGAGAGCTTTTTGCCTTGGCAGCATTTGAGCTGTGTGATTCTGATTGTGGCTGCTGGCTTCTCTGGGTCAAGCAGTAAGTTTTTTTTTTGATCAGTTTGTTGACTTAACCCCTTTTCTTTAATGAGCTTAAGGCTACGTTCACACTACATTCAAAAGTTGCCCAAATCTGACTTTTCTGCCCATGTGTGACCCGCATCTGACTTTCTATGACAGTATGAACAACACAAATCTGATCTCAGTCTAAATGGGCATTTCAGTTCAATTCAATTTTATTTGTAGAGTGCAAATTCACAACAAAAGTTAACTCAAGGTGCTTCACACTGTAAGGTAAAGACCCTACAGTATTCAGACACTCTCCTATGAGCAAGCACTTGGCGACCGTGGGAAGGAAGAACTCCCTTTTATCAGGAAGAGGCCTTCAACAGAACCAGGCTCAGGGACGGGCAGCCTCTGTCAGTCATATCACATTTCATGTGACTTTTACATCACTGAAGTGAGACAGACATCACAATTCTGCACTGGAGAATTTCAGACGTGGCAAGATTAAAAGTAAACAATGGACAAAACGCGCATGGCAGACATTGATGGAGCTAGTCAGTAAAAAGAAAGTGCCACTGCTCTACAAAAGGCCATCGTTGAAATTTATGCTCTCTTTCTCAATCTTCTTCTTCCCTTTATCACATGGTTATATTTTGTCGGCTCCAATTGCACAGCAATTTTCCATATTTACTTCTCTGTTTGCTGTCATGTCTTCTTCTGTGCATGCACGTCACTTCAGGGCCATAGACTGTTCACCCTGGAGCCTGATGGCGGTTGCTTTTAAATGATAATGTGACGAACCATGCAAAATAATCGGATCTCAGCAAAAAATTGGAATTGAGCATAAAGACTTGAAGTGTGAACGTAGCCTGAGTTTAGCTAGAAATACTGATTTGACTGTCTAAGCTGGAAGCGGACCGTGGCCCGGGAGCTCGAATAAAAATTTAGACTCAAAACATTAGAATGGCAATGTTAATGTGGATTTGAACCCTTCACCGCACAATCACACTTTTGTCAACAAATTGTGACGTTTTGAAGTTGAACTTTTGTCCCTTCCGTAACCTCAGGTTAATTTTTGTGTGAATGATTCCCACCTTAAGCAGGAGTGATGTTCAGTCCAAACTTTTGCAAGAAAACAAGAATATTTGTTTTTTTCAGACTTTATTTCAGAGTTCAAGAGGTTCCGAGTCTGATTATCTCAAGAAAGAGTGGTATTTGGAGCCAAGAACTTCCATTTTACACAGCTGTCTGTCATGGTCTGGGTGAGTGCTTGGGGTTTTTCCACTGCCTTCGTCCCCACCCTAGGGCGGAGCCGCCTCATCTGCCTCGCTCGTCACACCTGCCGGCAATTGAGAGCTGCCTGTTCTTATGCCCAGCGCACCCACAGACCCTCGCCAGATTGTCTGCTGATGCCAGTCAGTGTACGGCTCCACGTCAGGTCTATGTTTTCTTGTTCTCGCCTGCGCTCACCTGTTTACCTCCGTATTCACAGATCGCCATCTACACAACCCAACCTCGTCAGTCTGCACCTTGCCGCACATCCACGCCTCGCGCTGCACCGGCTCCACTCGCCTGCCAGCTCCCTCTCTCTCGCCATCGCAAGCCTTCGGCTCTGGACCCTCTCCATCGTATGGACACTCACCCAGACCTCCACAGCCTCCACCTCTCCACTTCACTCTGCAGTCCGCAATCGTGAGTTTGACGCCCAGCTGTATTCACTCGCTGAGCCCGACCCACTCCAATACATACTCATTTTTGTCTTTTATATTACCCGCTCCGGTCCGGTCCCTATCCTCCCTCACCAGTACAACAGTCACTGTTTTCGCCACGCCTTTCTTTCACTGTAAATAAAATACACTTCCTCACTGCCACCTGTCTGTGTCCGTGCT
>VUQH01003492.1:0-10031 GCA_015106775.1 Etroplus canarensis
GAAAAGATTGAAAAAAAAAAAAAAAAAAGAAAAAAAGAAAGTGAAATCTCTGCTAGGGGTGCCCCTCGTCACAGATTGTGTTCAGGCACAGAGAGTTTGATTTGTTGGTCTCAGTATCTCATGTCTGCTTTTTGCAGATGATGTGGTCCTGGTAACTTCAAATGATGAACTCCAACTTGCACTGGGGCAGTTTGCAAGCGAGTGTGAAGCAGCTGGGATGAAAATTAGCACCTCCAAGTCTAAGGCCACTGTTCTCAGTCATAAAGGGTGGCATACTCACTGGGCTGGAAAAGAATTTCTGCCTCAAGTGGAGGAGTTTAAGTATCTCGAGCTCTTGTTCATGAGAGAAGGAAGAAAGGAAGGAAAGATAGAGATTGTGATGTTTGCAGTAATACAGAGGCTGTACTGGTCTGACGTGGTAAAGAGAACGCTGAGCATGAAAGCAAAACTTTCAATTTACTGGTCGATCTATGCTTCTTCCCTCACCTCAGGCCACAAGGTTGGGGTAGGGACCAAATTAAGAGCGTGCAAGAGTGTGCAGGTTTAGGTAATGAAAATGAGGTTCCACAGAAGGGTGTCTATACTCTCTCTCCATGATAGGATTGAGAAGCTCAGAGTAGAGCATACCCCTCTACATCAAAAGGAGGTGGTTAGGGCATCTGATTGGGTTGTTTATATACAGTATCCACAGTAGCTAGCAAACTTTATGTACTTTACTACATACACTACAGGAGCACAAAAAGTTAATAAAATCACCAGATGGGTGTATTTGTTACACTGAAAAAGTCAACATGTAGAAAAATACAATACCTGCAAAGTGCCATTGAGATTGACGGGCTGTCACTATTTGAAGTGCCCTAATTGTACTAAATCTTACACATCTGGTGCTCCGAGCAAATTAATGCCAATCAATATTTTTAAAGCTCTTGTATCGCAGGTCTCACTCAGAGCACAGTGGCTCTGAAAAGCAGCAGCAGCGCCGAGAAGCCGAGTTGAAGAGAGTCTACACGCACACATGCACACGCATACACAGGGAGGAAGATTCATCATAATTATCAGGGCTGCTGAACGCCAAATCAAATCAGAGCCAATCGTCTGTGTTTCATAAACAGACCTTAACTGAGGAGAGACAAAGAGCGAGAGGGCTTCTGACGGGAGAGACACTTCCACTGTCGGGTGAAAAGCTGCAGCTGGTGCATGTTAATGCAGGTGAAAAGAGAGACTGAAATTACCCGTGTTCATTTTTTGTGTTAGACAAGTATCTGTTTGCCGGGGATTAAGTAGAATCAGAAGAGATTTAATTAAAAAAAAGAAGGCAGCACTCTTTTCTATCTGCGTTTCTCTGTGTTGGTCCCATTTTAATTTGCAGTCAGAGAAGAAACTGCAAGTGAATCAGATGACTCCTCTGGTGTCCCTCCAGGGACCTGTGAGTCTATGGTAGATAACAGCCAGCCAGGCGTGACTTTACACACAACAGTCCACACCAGTACACCAAGACATGCTTATACAGGACGGCTGGTGTATACACACACACACACACACACACACACACACACACACACACACACACACACACAGATGTGTATGCCAAACTACTCCACTAGATGGCAGTAGTGTATTTTTGCCTTTTCTGTGTTCTACAGACTTATGTACAGCATGACACTAAACTCCACACCTGCAGTGTCAGCGAAGTGCTCACTTTACTCACTTTATTTCACACCGGAATAGTTCCCCACACAGTCTCACCACTTGAAAAAGACTAGTACCCCCAAAGACGGGACACAGTAAGCTGTATCCAAATTAAAATCATACAGTGGGTGCTCCAAAGTCCCACCATGCTGTATTCATTGTATACAGCGGTGATGATCCAAACCATATGAGGAGCTGAGCGGATCTGCAGAAACACAGTGCAGACGCAGGCCACCCACAGCCATTACTCGCTGCTCTCTTTTTCGTCTTTCCTCCCCTCCTAGGTCAGGCAGCATTCCTTCATTGCCCTGGGGATCTCCGCTGAAGAAGCCAACATCATTCACCAAGACTTGGATACTTCAGCATATGCTACCTTCATTTCCCCCTCCAACCATCAAAAGGGAACATTAAAAATAAAGCTGTGACAGACAGATGGGCAGACTCACATACTTTGTCGTCACCTCTCAGTGTCAGGGGTCAGTGAGTGCAGGAAAGGAGAAAAGCAGTGCAGATGTTCTGATCTAACACAATATTAATACAGATAAGCCTCCAGTCACTTCAAATGTGCCATTCTTGAAGACTGGGTGGTGTTAAATTGCTGTCCCTATGGCTGATAGATACTGTATACCTCTGCAAATTTTTAATTTTAATCTTTTTATGCTTTCAGTATCATGGCTGTAGCTGTCTGTGTTTGATCATGGGTTAATAATGAAAGGGCAGACACATATGTCATAATTTTGTTTATTGAACTTGATAGTTCAAGGGCAGACCACCTTCACTCCCACCCGCCCCTTGGTCTCTCAGTGTTATTCTAACCACAGTTGTAGAGTGAAACATTAGCATTCACTGATAAACCCAGAATCAACAGAAAGAAGAATGGCAATGTTGACAGGCAAGTTGCTTCATTTATTCAAATTCTATAGATTTATATGATTCCAAGAATTTGAGAATAATTTCATTTAGTTGTTTAGAGTCCTGTTGGATTTACACTACAAAATGAACCATTTAGTGTGACTTCAAAAGGTTACTTCAAAAGAATAATAAGATAAGAAATGAGTATAGCATTTCAGTAGGCCACCTCCCAAAACCACACAGAGCAGCTGTTAGACAGAATTTGTGAGGAGAATAAGTATCTTCAAGCTATACCACATTAAACACTGAGATCGGACAAAGATTGACAAAGCATGTTGGATCCCAACAGGCAACAATAAAAGGTCACATTCAGAGGCTCATCTATTAAATAAAGTCCTCTATCTTTCGAAAAACTTAATTTAAGGTTTAATAATGGAATGACTTTTTAAAAAGCAACTCTAAAATCTGTTTCAGGACTTAAATAAGCCTTTAATTAAAATAGTGTGAAAATGTTTTGTGAGGTCATTTAAGTGCCCTGCGTCTAGCGCTGGAGGGCATGGATCATTTCCCGACTCTGGAAATTGAGTCAGAGTCAAACTGTGTCCTGCCCTGGCTTATTACTGGCTGAGAGGATCGCCCATCCCAGCAGCATAATTCCATCTGGGCTAAATATTTATACAGAGGGGGAACGACATCACTTATCCACAACACATTCATTCACATAAGGGAGAGCTACTTGCATAGTGAACTTAGAGTGATTTGCTCTGTTTGTCAGAGGAACAGCACCTCTTCGTGTAGACATTTGCTGAGATAACATTTTGGGAAAAGTTTTAAACTATCTCAGCGTGCACAATGAGTGCTTTGATTTCTGTTTTGGGGGTGATTCTGACTTTCTGTCAGATTGGGAGGAACCCTGTCAGTGGTGAGTAGATATTTTCCTTTAATTTTATTCTGAAAAGGTTTGATCAAAATGTGTCATTCTTTAAAATTCTGTCACAGTTATTATTTATATTTATAAGCTATCATTACATCAGCATTTTTAAATGTGTGTATCTACATGTATTAAGCAAATAAGACCAATTTTCTACTGTTTGCATATGAAATGTAAACTCATAATATCCATTAAAATGTTCTAACATATATAATATACAGTATTATAAATAGTGTAACATTTTTTTTAGTATTTTTAAAAAGAGAAAACACTATAACTAATTTGTGACTGGCCATTTTGGTCAGATAGACATGAAGCCCGTCTGAATGTCTTTCAGAATAACATAATACACTTTTTGTGTGTTTCTATATTATTTTTAATTATTTCTGTAATAATTACCCTCTTTTATGGTACCATCTCCAGCTGGGATGTGCTGGCTGCAGCAGACTCAAGATCAAAGGTGTGACATGGTGCTGATGAGAGGGGTGACTAGGGAGGAGTGCTGTGCCGGGGACCGCCTGGACACGGCGTGGTCCAACACCAGCCTGCCTATGAATGAGGTCAGCCTGCTGGGCTTCCTGGGTATTGTCTCCTGTAAACCATGCAAAGGTAAACAAACAAACCATTAAGAAAGTAATGAGTTGCATCTGCCCAGTATGAGGAGCTGGTTGCATGTAATGTTTTGGGTGTTCACTACAGTTAACTGTAAGAGTCGCTGCGTAATTCTCAACAGTCATATTCTCAATAAACGTTGTAAAAATGTATTACTGGACTTGGCCTGCTACTGTGGTTCTTCTAAAGTAAGTACATCAAGTAAGAGCTAATAGCCTAGATATATTTTGCACACTTGGAACACAATTTAAATATTACAGGGTCTTGATCGATAAATTGGAAATTCCATTGCATAATAAAACCACTGTGTCTCTTGGAGATAGTTTATTAAGGTTCATTTGAGCCACGTCATTTGTGAATCATGATATTTACACAATGAGTTCCTGATGCAGCTTTCTAACAAACTGCAGACGCAGATCAAGGAGAGGCATTGTATAAAACTCCAGCTGTCCCAAGAAACTGCCTCCCCTGGAACCTCTGCTAGGTTCATTCAGGTTCATCTGCAAATAAATTCGGTTTCCATAAGCAGAACTTGCATGTGATCGAAGTGATTTTTTTTTCTTCCACATTTAATAAGGTCTACTAAAAAAAACTAGCTACTGGCATTTTTTGGAAAACACACCCAGCCTTAGCCTGATGTTTTTTCTGGCTTTGTCACATGCCTCATTATGGAGAACTAGAGATGAGGATTCTATTTAGATACATTCAAATAAGCAGGTAGAACACAATCAAAGCTTTGTTAAAATGCCTCTCACATTAAGGTAAACACTTATTTCCATGGAAAACAAATGATGCTGATTGAATCAAAACATCCGTTCTTGTTCTTTCTGCTTTCCTATATTGTTTACATGTTGTTTTTCCAAAGTTAGTTAAAAAGAAGCTCTCTTTTCTTTCACAGACAAAATAAGAATATACTTTCCTGCAGTCTGAAATTTGGCCAGATGCCTGGAAATCATAATGTGCAGCACTTTCTTGATTGTTTGGAATTGTGTAGGAGGAAACCATCATCAACCATGTTGTGTCGTGTCAAGTTAATAAATAAAAAACTTGGTACTTCATAGAAAGATGCCAACATTATCACCAGACATCACCTTAGTGGGATACACAAACGAGATAGAAAGAAACTGTGCACACAGCAGGACAGAAATTGAGAGATGGAAATCAACCAGAGAAACAGACCAGGGGAGTCAGGGAATGAAAACACAGCTTTGAAATAAAACAGGATATTAAAGTACTGTTGGAGACAGGAAATAAGTTCCTGATTGTTTGCAGAATCCTCGGGACTCAGAGCGGTTCAGGCATCATCTCCACAGAGTCAGAAAGGTCCTGGAACAAGACCTGTGTGCATTGTCTAATGTTGACTCTGTGCTAGGATTACAGTTCCTCCTGTGCTTTGACATTATGAGGTGTTAGAAAAGCATGGAGCTTCCTCGTTTGTCAGCCTGCAAACTTCTCTGACAGTTTTTTGAACTCCTTCTTCCTCACAGCCTTTCGTCCCTCTGCAGGAGCTCAGCCCAGGCTGGGTGCAGCCATACACATAGATCTGTTATGAAAACACATCAGCCTCACATTCCATCAGGCGAGACACCTCTCTGTGTAACGGTCAATAAAGAGATGTGATTATTGTAAATATTGTGTAAGGTGGGAATTTTGTTATGAGCTGGAGAAAAAGAAACAGGTTTAGAGCTTGTTTTGTATGAAAACGCTTTTGAATCACCTGATGTCTGCAGACTTGTTAATACAGTAACATTACACTGTGCTTTTGTAGAGACATGTGAGGGAGTCAAATGCAGTCCCGGGAAAGTTTGCAAGATGAAGACAGGAAGGCCTCAGTGTGTGTGCTCTCCAGACTGTTCTCACATTTCCCGGAAGCATGCTGTGTGCGGCAGTGATGGGAAGTCATATAAGGATGAGTGTACTCTGCTTATGGCCCGCTGTATGGGACACCCAGATCTTGAGGTCATGTACCACGGAGAGTGCAAAAGTAAGCAAGATTGATCTATTTTATGCTCCCTGCAAGTGAAGCTGTTCTGCTCATAGGCATTCTGTTGTGTTCATGTCTTCTTTGTGCTTTTTTACAGAGTCGTGCTCCAATGTTGTGTGTCCAGGAATTCACACCTGTGTGACTGACCAGACCAACAGTGCTCACTGTGTCATGTGCCGCACAACACCTTGCCCAATACCCATGATGTCTGAGCAAGCAATCTGTGGGAATGACAACATCACTTACCCAAGTGCCTGCCACCTCCGCCGGGCAACCTGCTTCCTTGGCCGCTCCATAGGAGTCCGCCACTATGGTCACTGCAACAGTAAGTCTAGATAAACCCCTGCCAACTTCTCTCTTTTTACAGTGCTTGGATATTGTTTTGACTCTCTTCTTTTGGTGCAGATCCACCTCGGAAATTTCACATTTCAGACGGCAGTGAGGAAAATGCAGTCTAGATGGATGATTCCTGAGACAGCCCTCTTGCAGGAGAGGAGTAGATAAGAAAACATTCTGCTCCTCTAGCTTCCCATGATGAACTCATTTTTGACAATCACTACCCCTCCCTCTTGTCCACGTATTAATGATAGATGTGATATGAAACACCTCTGTTGGAAATCGCACATTAGAGTAACTGCCTCAACAAAGCAATTTGTGTTAACCATGTTATAGCTTAGAAAGTGGAGGCAGATGAATGCATTTGTCAAAAGACAGAGAGATATATCTCATGAGCTCTTTGGGAGATGTGTGCATATTGTAAATAGAATACCAGTACTATTTATTGGAGAAGGTATTAAAAACTCTATTTATGTTTTTTAATCCTAGTAAAAAAAATCATATATCCTTGGGAAAGCTCATGCAAAGAAAATTGTATTTATTGTTTTTTAATTGTATATATACAATAATGGTCAATGGCATTGGCATTTTACTTTTTTTTTTTAAAGTTTTAAAGTCTCTATTCCCTACAAACAGTTTCCCTAAAGCTAATGGAAAGCAACAATAATTGGTTTGGAAAGCTGACACTATTTTGTAGTCTGCCAATGTGGTTTCAATTTACCACAAACAAGACCAGGACAACTACAGTTCTAATGCATGTACTTTACTTAGGGTGGTGAGGATGGGCTTCAGCCTGAACAAACCTGTATAGTCTCTCTCCCCCCCACACATGTTTACTTTGACTCCTAAGCTAAACTCTTGGCCACAAGCTGATCACTACAATTAACAGTTTAGTTGTGTTTCTGGAAGTCTGAGAAGACTGTTGGTACAACCCCAAGCTCTCTACAATACCTCCTCTGTTGAATGCTTGGCTATGTTTTGTAAAACATTTTGTACGGCATGCTAGTTTATTCTGATGCTGTTTTGCCGCTTTGATTTGATTTGATTTTTTTTTTTTTTAAACGTATGAGACAGACAAATGTAATTAGCACCACCTGACTTAAAGGAAAATTAAATTTGTCTGGGAATGACTAGCAATTTGGGCCAATTGAAAATACTTGATTATACTACCATCAGAGTTAATCTGCCGTAAACCTGCACATATTTAGACAAACACCCAATCCGAAGTGGTCAAGTGATCCAATTAAACATTTTAAACTCAAAGCAGATGTCTGGAAATATTAAACAGTCTTCATGGTGTACTTCTGAATATGTTAATGTTACTTCTGTAAATAACAGTCTTGTGTGTACCTACCTGTGTACCTACTGTGAAATTTGAATGATAAATACATCAACATATTTTTGTATTTTTGTACTACCGTTCTACAACAACATAAAGTTTCATTTTTGTCACAGTGTGTCTGCTTTATTTTAAAATCAGAATGTTTGACTTTTGGCCGCAGAAGCCACTTTTGCCTTTTTATTTCAATTCATTACTCCATATTGTCTCAACTGTAATTTAATAACGTTACAAACAATACTTTACAAATGCGAAACAGTGTCTATCTGGCATGCATTTGAAAACATATACATTTTTCTTAACTGTGTCACAGTCTTAATCATAGTCACTTCTAGCCAGATGAGATCATGCTTGCACCCTAAAGGGAATTCAACAGCTCTCCTCTTACACTGGAGTTAGGCTGGTGGATCCAGCTCCAGCAGCCAGGCAGACACTGCCAGTTTATGTGTGTAGTGGTTAGAGCTCGTCTCGTGTGCGTGCAGTTGTTGAGTCACCTTTCTGACATGCCTCTCAAGGCCTCGTGCGAGAGGTAACAGAGAATCAAATCCAGGCTGGGCTGCTTTCCTCCCATCTCCTCAGGGATATCCCCATGCTCTAGATCGGGCAAGACAGGTCAGGGGATGAAGGGTGAAGGAGCTGGGATTGAATGTTTCGGTGCCGAGGCCTGGGTACTGACTCACTTTCCTGTGTAAAGTACCTCCCTTGTTTTTCTGTCTCCAGCCTCCCTCCTCCGAATCCTGAAGCCATGCAGCAGCATCTGGTTTAGCTTTAAGCAGATGTTTATACTCCTGTCCAAGTACCCTTTTATTACACTGGGAATGGAATTAGATGTTTTGTTAGTCTGAACAGGGCAAATAATAATGCCGTGTTGGAGCTGTTGTTGTACCAACTCATGAAATACATTTTTGTTCAGAGATGTATATTTTAAAGTTGCTAATATAAAAAATTATTAACTGATCCAAAGGATTTTGCTAGGACAGTTTGACACCAGCTTTGCTACATGCACATGGTGGTCAGCGCTTGTCATCAGGCATACAGATATGATCTCAGAGTGGGCCTCTAGATTTCTCTGGGTAGGGGGGAATGAAGTGTAGCCATCAAGCCAGTCTATTTTTCATCATTAAAGTGGAAATCATAAAAATGGCCAAAGTTTCAAAATTAAGGTCAACATATAGTCCCTGTGATCCAAAAGCTCAGGTTTCAAACCGCACCATTTATGACTGTTTCGCCTACTCCTAGCTCTATATGAGGTAAATGAGAAAAGATATACTTAATAAGGTCACCGCAGTCACAAAATTCTGGCTGTAAGAACAAAAGCCCCACCCTACAGCTCTTTAAACCTTCTGTTTGTGAAGGGAAGCCAATGAGAAGAACACTCGAGAAGAGCTAAACTGGCTTGTTTTAGCTGAGGGATGCACAAAGGCCCTGTGTAAGATGAATTAGGATTACTTTTGAATCATTTGAATCATGTAAAGCATCTCTACTAGAGTCCATGATTAAAGACATGGAGTTGGAAATAATAGATCCCCTTTAAGATTAATATATATATATATATAGTGTTTCTTATGCCTTTGTCTACCTAAACTACCTACTATAACAAGTTTGTACTAATTCACAGGCCAAAAAAATTCCCACACTTTCATCAGCTATAAATTCTTGTGTGACCCACACAATAAACTCACCAAACCAGTGTTTTTTGTCAAAGTTTAAAGTATGGCAACACCACAAGAATTTGTAATGAATACCGCCTGCAATAAAGAATTTGCCACACTTTGAGGTGCGTATGTTGAAATGCCTGTGGTCTCCCAGTAAAATAAACAAGTGAAAAATATGGTAAGACAGCAATTTTGGTACATGTGTGGACAAACTATTCTCATAGGTATGTTTTGTTTGAGACAAATACAATTCAATTTACTGTTGTCATTATGACTTTCTAATATCTTCACCAGGAACAGCCTGGCCATCATTACCACGTAGGTCCCCCGACTGATGTCGGATATGATGTGCCTCTGTCATACCAGTGGTGGTAATGACATAACCACAGAGTAAACCTATGAGCCATTTTGGAGCTATTCTAATTACATTTAACATTGGACCTCAGGAATTCTCTGCCCACTTTGCTCCATATTTCATTCCTTTTACTACATATTATGGTTTGTGGTGTATCCAAAGAGGTGTTAGCCTTACATCTAGTGGAATATGGTTTGTGTGTGTGTGTGTGTGTGTGTGTGTGTGTGTGTGTGTGTGTGTGTGTGTGTGTGTGTGTGTGTGTGTCTGTGTATGCCTCT
>VUQH01003492.1:10051-42059 GCA_015106775.1 Etroplus canarensis
GTATGAGTGTGTGTCATTATGGATGCATCTCTCCTGTTGAAGCTCACCTGTTATGACCATGGGATCAGTCACACAGGTTACATCACAACCTCTGGCTGAGTTGTTTATATCCCTACAAACACATGCGGCTATAATGTGACGCCCACACTTACATTTCAGGGATGCGTAATCATCCTGCTCTGATATGTCAAGCGTCTTTCTCAACAACATCCACATGGTATCATTTCCTCCAACTTGCCATACTACTTCCAGTAAGTTAACAGCCAACATTTAGATCTGACATGATGTTGTGATGAAACTCAGTGCTGTGGAGTGTTTCAGAGACCACCCACTCTCTGGATCACGCCACTGGATTGTAAACATCTACATCCCACAGCTGAAACTAATAGATATCAGATCCATCACTCCATCAGAATATATCTGCCCCAGACATTATTTCCCAAAGTTGCTTTGTTACACGGCAAGTCTTAATTTTCCACATGTGCACAATATTTTATATCTGACAATAGTTTATGATACTGACACAATAGCCCATGATCAGGCCTTTAAACTTACAGATGATGTTTTATGGATTTCTCAGAAAAGCTTTTTACTTTTTATCTATTATCTGTGGTAAGATATATTCTTGAAAAGCACAGTATTCTATCAATCATGCAAACTGTCACTACTGATTATGAATTGAACTGATTATTATTGAACAGCTTTGATAACAAACAATTAATGATAATAAGGCAATGTTTAGAAGTTTCATTTTGAGCAGTAGAAGTTTCATTAAAGATTTTCAGAGACTCTAGTTGGATGTCAAAAAGAAAAAGCAACAGCAAAACTATTCAGAATGTTGGGCTCACCAAAGCCACTTACTTCACCGTTTGAATCAACAATGTAAAACTTCCAGCAAGTGTACGCAAAGCAGTGGTGTTTTTCGAGTACGGATCATCAACAACAAATCAGGAGAGTTAGGAAGTTGTGTAAATGCTAATTGTCTCCAATTACTCTTGTTGAATTGTTTCACTTCCTCATCATGACCTCTGGCTTCTCTATGGGCTCTGCGTGTGGTCTGGCCCACATGTAGATACTACAAAGAAAACAGATAGAAAAATATACTCTGTTCTGTTAAACATGTTAAATTGTACAATATTGATCCCTGATTGATTCTCTATTCAGAAAACTATTAGGGGACTGTATGGTAATAGTTTTTAAAGTGTATGGGAAAACATGAGACTGTCGCCTTTTTTGCCTTGGCACTTGACAAGGTAATTGAATTAACTCTGGTTTGAGTTTTTGCTGCAATATCAAGCCGCATACCTGAAAAGGAAAAAAAGTCAATGAAGTGTGATAATTGGGCTATACTACATTCCTAAACTTTACTCAAATTAAGTCCAATTGTGCTGTTTAAGACTTGGAAAACTACCAGGCCATGACCACAATTTCACATCAGCTTTTCAGGTGGCTCTCTTGTTGAAACAAGACAGAAAAACCTTTTTTATAAGCCTTGGCCAGATACCTACTTTTTTATCATGGAAAGTTGGATGGTTATGATGGAAAGTCGCTTGGGCATTTATTTGCTGTCATGTGATACAGCATACCATGCAAATTCAGCAATGATCAGAGTAGAAAAGTTGCTTTGGGTCAAATTTAAATTGATTTATCCTGCTCATGAGCAACCTCTTCTAGCTGAACAGCTACCATAGCCACTAGGACACACCTAATCAAATCATCCGTTAAAAATCCTTCGGTAGCTGAAGGAGCATTTACCGCACATGAGCTCAGGAGGTTCATATGGTATCTATTCCTACAGAATACTGAGCTAAGCATCTTATAAACAAACTGATGGTTGGTTTTAAATGAACTGACACCTTGTTTAGCAGTAGCTCTAGTGTTGCATAGTGTGGACTTTTGATGGGACGAAACACAACACATTGTTGATACTGTACGTATAAGTATTATTACACTCTGGACTCTCATACACACAGACATACAATACCCATTCTCAAATATGCAATGCGTTTAAAAGTCATTAACTTTTCTATATAAAAGGAGAATGTAGCCACTTTGAGGTTACCCACTGGGGTGCTGACTTCCCATTTAAAGCCTGGGGTATAGCATTATCACTATCACCAGAAGTAACCACATTTGGACAAGACGTTGGAGTGCTATGTTGACAGCTGTGGGTTGATTAGCAAGTTGCATTCACTGGGTGCAATTTACACACTCAGATGTGGACAAAAGTATTAGGCCACCTACATTTTACACCAATAGGAGCTTTTATTACATCCCATTTGAAATCCATAAGCATTATGGAGTTGGTGCACCATTTGCAACTATAACAGCTTCCACTCTTCTGATAAGGCCTTCTACAAGATTTTGGAGAACAGCATTTTAGAGGGTAGACACTGATGTTGGACAAGAGGGCCTGGCTCACAATCTCTGTTCTAGTTCCTCCCAAAGGTGATCGATGGGGTTGAGGTCAGAACTCTTTGTGAGCCAGTCAGGTTCTTTCACACCAAACTTACCCAACTATGCATTTATAGACCTTGCTTTGTTCTCTGGAGCACAGTCATGCCGCAACAGAAAAGGGCATTGCCCAAACCGTTTCAACATAGATGAAAGCATAGAATTGTCCAAAATGTCTTGGTTAACTGAAGCATTAAAATTTCCCTTCACTGAAACTAAAGGGCCCAGGCCAAACCCCTCAGCATTAACCCTCCTCCAACAAACTTTATAGACCGAGCGTTGTAGTCAAACAGGTAATGTTCTTCTGGCACTGACCAAACTCAGAATGGATAGATTAGTGAAGCATGCTTCACTCCACAGAACACCTTTCCAATCCTCCAGAGTCCAGTGGCAGCATATTTTACACCACTCCATCCAACGCATGGCATTGTGCTTTGTAACATAAAGCTTGCATGTCGCTGCTTGTCCATGAAACCCCATTCCAAGGAGGTTTGGAATTCTGCAGTTACTGAGTGAGCAGAGTGTTGGTGACTATGTACCTCAGCACTTGCTGACTCTGCTCTTTAACTTTAATGATTTGCCACTTCATAGCTGAGTTGCTGTGGTTCCTAAATGCTTCCACTTTACAATAATACCACTCACTGTTGATTGTGGAGAGAAAGAGGAAAGAGCAGGACATGTATGAGGACAGTGAGACAGTGGTGAGGCGTGCAGTAGGAGTAACATGTGGGTTCAAGTTGTGGGTAGGCTTACATCAGGGCTCGACTCAGAGCCCCTTCTTGTTTGCAATAATGATGGACAGGTTGACAGATGAAGTCATGCAGGAGTATCCCTGGATTATGATGATAGCAGATGACATCTTGATCTGTAGTGAGAGCAGGGAGCAGGTAGAGGAGAGCCTGGAGAGGCAGAGGTATGCACTGGAGAGAAGATGAATGAAAGTCAGTGGAAACAAGACAGAGTACATGTGCGTAATTGAGAGTGAGGCAGGTGGAATGGTGAAGATGCAAGGAGTAGAGGTAGTCATGGTGGATGAGTTTAAATACTCAGGGTCAGCCATTCAAAGCAATGGACAGTGCACAAGAGAGGTAGAGAAGAGAGTGCAGGCAGGGTGGAATGAGTGGAAACAGGTGTCAAGAGTGAGATGTAACAGAAGGATAGCACCAAGAGTGAAAGGGAAGGTTTACAAGATGGTAGTGAGACCTGCTATGATGTATGGTTTGGAGACGGTGGCACTGACAAAATGACAGGAGGTGGAGCTGGAGCTGGAGGTGGCAGAACTGAAGCTGTTGAGATTTTCCCTAGGAGTGACCAGGATGGACAGGATTAGAAATGAGTATATCACAGGGACAGCTCATATTGAGTAGTTTGGGGATCTAGTCAGAGAGGCAAGGTTGAGATAGTTTGGACATGTACAGAGGAGGGATAGTGGATATATCAGACAAAGGATGTTGGAGATGGAGCTGCCAGGCAGAGGAGGAAGACCACAGAGAAGGTTTATGGATGTAGTGAAGGAGGACATGAAGAGGCTTGGTGTGAGAGAAGAGGATGCAAGGGATAGGGTGAGATGGAGGCAGCTGATGAAATGTTGCGACCCCTAGAGACCCCTAGAGCAGCTGAAAGAAGAAGAAGAAGAAGGAGAAGACAGTTGATCGTAGAATATCTCATAGGGACAAAATTTCACAAACTGACTTGTTGCAATGGTGCCATCCTATTACAATACTACACTTAACTGCAGCAAGCTCTTTGGAACAACCCGTTCTTTCACAAATGTTTGTAAAAGCAGACTGCATGGCTTGATTTTATATACCTGTGGCAACAAACAAACAAATAAACAAACCAATTTATTGATCCCCAATAGGGGAAATTCAAATTGCTGACACTCTTACAGGTTGAACCCACACACACACACACACACACACACACACAAGAATGATTGCATGCAGCATGCAGTTAGGGAGGTCGGTAAGCAAGGCTGCCATTTCAGGCACCAGGGAGCAATGTGGGGGTTTGGTGCCTTGCTCAAGGGCACCTCGGCAATGCTAAGGGGGTGAAGTCTTTCTAACCTCTGGTCCACCTGCAGATATGGGTCCAGGGCAGGGTCTTGAGCCGGCAGGCCCTCAGCAACTCACCGGCTTCCAAATGACTCCTCCAATACAGTGAGCCATTGCCACCCTCAAGACTGAATGAAAAACTTTAATTCAGTGATTAGAAGGTGTGTCCAAATAATTTACCTTCGAATTTATACTGAGCAACACACAAATAAAGTACTCAAATTTCACCCACCAGATTTTTTTAGACAATCTAGCACACATCAAGCTATTAAAATAAAAATTAGAGGCCAAAGTTATTTTTTGTACCAGGTATTAAACATTTGAATGGTGTTCCTCAAAGCCTGTGGAGACTGACTTACTTTTGGAGCTAGCCTCACCAAAGTATTTGAGGAACTGTACTTCCATGTTTCCTTCATTTTTCAACCCTGGAAGTTCCCATTTTATCTGACTCACAGTACCAGTCATTAAAGAGTTAAATGGTGTATATTCGTATAAATTTGCATTGCTCATTAACAAAGATTTAAACTCCAACAGCTGGAGTTCACTTTATTTTAGATGGCTCACCACACACTGTGCACAACACAGTCCTACATAATGAATGACTCAGCGAGTCATTCCCATCATAAGGGCAGTCCGAATATTTCAACGTTAAAGATAATGGTTGAAGTTGTTACAATTTTTCCTGCGGTAACATGGGTGCCTGCAACCAAACACAAAATATGACAGATCAGTGGTTCTTAAGACTTTAAACATAAAAACAGAAATAAAACTGTAATGGTGCTTCTTGAAGAAAAATCAGGAAAGCACTGAAGTCAGGAGGTTTCAGCCTCCAGGGATCGTGAATGTTACATAAAAATAATCCATTAAATAATCATACACTGGATTTCCCCATTTGTATTCCACATTTAAACAAGTTCAAGCTAAAAAGCTTTGAAGCAAACACAAACAGACACTGATTGGGTGAATAGTACAAAATGCACTCTTAGTGATCAGGACTGATTACCACAATCTAATGAAACAATTGCTAAGTAAATCCAGATTAAGTCAAGCTTTGCTGAAACATCTGCAGTTAGTAACCACAAACACTCCACTACAACAAAATCCGTTGAACGTAAGTAGCTAATTGTACACATATGTTCCTCTAGCAACATCTATATTTTGTTAGCTGTTCAGTGATGTAATCCAAAACACTTATGTACCAATGCTGTACCATGGGATTTTTCTTCTGGAACACACATAGCATGGAAAAACACTGCAGGGATACCTGCTGTGATTCACATATTATTATATACATGTTGATGGATGCATTAGGTTTGTTAAAGAGAACTTTGACCATCACCAGTGTTGATATTTTGGCTTCTTGCTGATTGTTCAGGGGTCACGGAATGTATTTGGATGTGAGTGTGTCTTAAAGTGTGTGTGTGTGTGTGTCTGTGTGTGTGCGCGCGTGTGTGGGTACAGGTCTTGTGACACATTGCTTCAGACAAAGTATGTCTGGAAGAAGAGAGTCTTCAATGGGTGGGACTGAAAACAAGTGACGCATGACTAAGAGGCCCAGGAAGTTCCAGCAGGCGGCTGTTATTGCTGTGTGTGCATGAGTGTGTGAATGTGTGTGTCTTTTTGTGTTTTTATGTGTGTATCTTAGTGTGATTCGGGGGCCCAGAGGGGCACTGTGGGGCAATCCTGGCGGGAGTGTCTGGAAAAACTTGATGGAGTGACAAAAGCAGCAGTGTCCCTTGCAGCATATCTGTCTGCTGCCTGGGCTGCGACACTTCACTGCCTTTTTGAGTTAAATAGAAATTAAGCCATAAAAAGTAGGTCACGAAAACACCAAAAATTGTATTATATGAGTCACTCTGTTTGAATGTATGTGTGCAAATGCACATACATTTTGAGTCAGACAGAATCCAAAAGCTACTTTATCTCAGCTACAGGAAGAAACTCATTAAGTTACTTTCGCCTCTTGCAGAGGTTTGGAGTATATGTCCTGTATTTAAATGCACGGTGGTTCATTAGGAAAATGAAACATTTTTGGTGTCTACGTCCCAACTGCAGCTTAGTGACACTACACCACATATTATGTTTTATTGTTCTATTGTTTGTGGTTTTGATTTCTGTGTTTGCCAGATTTCTGCATTTCCTGTTTTGAGTTCTAATTCTATTACAAGATGAGTCTTAGTTCTTATACATTAAAGTCTGAAGATACTCTGTTTTATTTAAACATTGTAGTGATGAGTTTTAGTTTTTGTGTTTGGATCAAAGGATCATCAAGTTTACATTTTGCCTCTCTTTGTCTCATTTCCATGTTTATGCCTTGTCCCCTCTGAGTGTGCTTGTTAAGAGTTAGTATCCATGCCTTTGTGTTAGTCCCTTTTTGGTTTTTTCCTGTTTTACTTCATTGGTTATTTTTCTTTCATGTCCTGTGTTAGCTGTGCTTCATGTCTGTTCTCCCCTGATATCCTGATTGTTTTCACTCTCATCATGGAGGGTTGAGTCAGTAAGGGCATCTGGCGTAAAACCTCTGCCAAATTATCAATGTGGATTATTATGCTGTGGTCACTCACACACACACACACACACACACACACACACACACACACACATATATATATGGCCCAGTCTTCCCCCTTTGCCCTTTGTCAAGATGTCTGTTATGTTCCCCTCTCTTTCAGCCCAGTTTGTTTTGGTAATGTTCTTTTTCTTTCACTTTTTTCTCTGCTTCATGTGTGTTTTTGGTTTAGCAATCTGCTTGCAGTGTCCTGCACTTTGTTCCTTTCTACATCATATTGTGACACTTGGTCTTGCAGAGTTGTTTTCTGCTGCTCACATGACCTCTGTCTGACCTACAGTCACTCACTTCCCAGATTGCATTGCTGCAATGAGCATTCAGCTGCAATGGTAGTGACGCACTGGGTTCAGGGAGACAATAGCTTACCTCTGTCAGGCAGACATAGCAGACCTCGGTGCTATCAGACCCCCTCTAATCTCAGCCCATGGGACAGCCGTGTCTTTCCTGCTCCCACATGGCCAGATCAGACACAACATTAACCTAGAGAACACATTAGGACCTAACTAGGTTACATTGTTAGCTTTGCTGTGTGGAAACATCCAGTCTTTTTATAACAAATTATAACTACAATATGGGTTCCAGATTGGAAATTAACTTGTTGTTTCTCTGAAATTTTGCAGGAGCTTTCCTGTCAGTGTAAGAGAACACATTATTCCACAAAATATAGTTATTTATATACATAGCTATATCTACTGAATGTTCTTCATGCAAAACAACACACCATAAAATATCAGGAACTGGTTGAAAATAAGGCTGCTGTTACAAAGAGCATGAAACTAAACATTTTCACTTAGAAATCAGGCCAGAAGGCCTGAGAAATCTGATTGGCTGGAGGCTGGTCAGATGGAAACTCCTACTTACTGTCAACATGTAATGCCACTCCAGGCTTATGTGTTTATAGCCATCAGTCTGGTGTTAGGGTAATCCCATTAAGGACACTTGTGGAAAGTAAAATATTGCTTAAATTTTAACTGATGGCCTTGAAAATAAAAACAGACATGAAAAAAATAAAATAAAATCAATCATTTCACTCTCCAGCCCTTATGCAACTTAGGAATTTCTGAGACCTTTACTGCTATCTCAGGGCCACCAGATTGATTTCAAAGAAAATTTGGTTGTGTTCATGTCAAAACAACCCAGCATTTTTCTATGGGAGTGGCTACTTATTTACTGCTTTCTGACACAGATTTGAAACTTGATTATATTTCAGTAACTGCTTTTAAACAATAGAGCACAAAATACAAATCCATATTTGATAAGAAGTAATATTGAAAAACAGATGCTGCAAAACCTTTAAACACTTGAAGAACGCCTATTGGCTCATAGGGTAGTTGACAGGAATCCAGTGGAAAGTAACATATGTCAAAATATATCTAGTACGATGCCAAATTGTAAAAACACATCTCTGGTTTTCATGTGCAGAGGGAAAGCAGGGGTGCAGTGAACCTGCAGGGATAAAACATGTTCAGCGGAGACACTGTGTGGCGATACATGATACTGATTAACTGGGGGTAATTACGTTTATCACCCTTAATTTCCTTGGCATATTAGTATGAATTGGAATTCAGAGTTTTCCTGGCATGTAATAACTCGGCTGTAGATGCATTATTTCTCAAGGGAAAAAAAATGAGAAACTTACCAAGGATATATTGCATCTTTAGTCAGCGACTAGTGTGGAAATCTGTAAGCCAACACTTGATACACAAATGCACCACCATGTGGCAACATTTGGTAAACCCCATCAGAACACATTTGTGGTTGTAGACGTCAGTTTTCAACCTCTTTATAGCTATCTTGTTTATTCTTTTTGTTGTTATTGCAATATGTTTAAACTTACTGATAATTAATTGTATATAATCTATGATAAAATTTCACAATAGAGAGACCAGATCCAAATAAGCTAATATAGGCAAACACCATGTTTGTGTGGTTGTAAAGCTGGAAGATATTCTGAAAATTTCATATCCAATTTAAAAATGAAAATAAAATAAACTGTGCAAGTTACTGGATTTGCATGTAGCATGTAAAAGCCAAATATAGCTGAATGCAGCTTTTCCAACTCTATTGCTAGGTAAATATTTTAAATTTCTATAAATTTTTAACTTATCCTTTGATAGAAATCATAACTGATATAACTGACATAACCATAACTGATAATTTTGGCAATTTTCAGCCAATTTTGACAAACACATACTGTATTACTTCACACCGTAAGGTATTTCTTATGCTCAGAGATCTTTTATACCTTAAAGTATAACTCTGTGAAACAAATCCTGGGGATATGAGTTGTGGGTTACCTGTATATATTATGGTTTGATTGTTACACAGCACATTTTGTTGGTAATAAATGTACTGTTTTTAACTGTGATGTCTTCTTTTGTTGTGGTTGTATTTATGTGACAGTTGTTACAGACATAAACTGAATTTCTGAAAGGACAATAAACACTGATGCCACTATACTAGCCCTTCATTTTCTTTGTGATAGTTTCTATCATGCTAACCAAAATCCACAAAACTTGTGGTATTTTGGTGGCTTGTAACCTTCCCTGCTAGACAGGCTAATCTTCAATTTATTACAATAAAAACCTTTAAACCTGTGCACTGGCTTAAAGCCTGAATTTAGGAAAGTGCATGGCTGCAGAGCCATTAAAAATATGGGACAATATTTCAAGGCATGGAACAGGGGGACAATGGATAAAAATGCTGGGCACCAGAGGTGGGGAATAACAAAGTACCAATACTTTATTACTCTACTTAAGTAGTTTTCAGGTTCCTGTACTTCACTTGAAAAATTTTTTTTTCCTAAAAGCTTTTTACTTTTACTCCTCACATTTTAACACAAGTATCTACTTTCTACTTCTTACATTTTCTAAACAGGCTCATTAGATTTAATGTATTTGAGGGAAGTTACTGATTATTTCTTGTCACTGTAAGCCTTCTTGACATCAAACTGATTTTAACCTAAATGGATGGAACAATAACACATCCTATTTGTGTATCCATCATTGGTGTGTCTGACATAAAAGACACAGAGATGAAAGCAGTAAAAAACATATTTCATGTATCATTTACAGTACTATACAAATTTTTCTGTATAAGTGTGTAGGCAATGTCACTCATTTACAAAACAGACAAGAGCAACTCGAGCTAGTTTTTTTAACTGCTTTGTCTTTCTCTGCTTGTGTTCTACCTAACAATTGTTCAAGTGAACTTCATTCATTAGATTAACTAATGAAATTTGAAATTAAGTTTCTAATCCCTTATATTATTATTATTATTTTAATATGATATGAGGTTTAGTTACCTTTGCACAAAAATAGCTGACAGAAATATTCTTCAGAGAGCTACTTTTTACTTTATACTTTGTATACATTTCAGAGCCTGTACGTTTTCACTTTTACTTGAGTAAAGAAGTTCAATCAGTACTTTGGTTTCAACCAGTCTTTTTTAACACAAGCATCTGTCTGTGAAAGTATGGAGATGCGTAGGAGAGAGGGCACTGGACTTTTCAACCAGACTGTTTAACACAATCTTGGAGAGTGAAAGGAACTCTGGGGATTGGAGAAACAACAAAACAAAACAAACAACTTTATTAATCCCCAGCTGGGGTAACGTCTCTCTGGCCTCTGGTTCACCTCCACACATATGGGTCCAGGGCAGAGTCTTGAGCTGGCAGGTCTTGAATTAGTGGCCCTCAGCAACCCTCCGGCTCCCAAGTGAGTCCTCCGACGCACTGAGCCATTGCAGCTCCAAAGAAGTGCATTCTTAAGAATAAGGGTGATGTGCAGAGCTGAAGCAACTACAGACGGATCAAGCTAATAAGCCATACCTTGAAGATATGGAAAGGAAATGCTGAAGCTAGGCTAGGTTGAGATGTGACAATCAACAAGCAGCAGTATGGCTTCATGCTGAGAAAGAGTACTACAGATGTAATGTTTGGATTGAGAGTGCTGATGGAGAAGTATAGACAAGGTCAGAAGGAGTTGCAATGTGTCTTTGTGGATCTAGAGAAAGCATATGATAGGGTGCCATATCTGTGGAATTGTATGAGGAAGTCAGGAGTGGCAGAGAAGTATGTGAAGGTGGTACAGGACATGTATGAGGACAGTGAGGCAGTGGTGAGGTGTACAGTAGGAGTGACATATGGGTTCAAGGTGGGGCTGGGATTACATCTGGGATCAGCTCTGAGCCCCTTCTTGTTTGCAATGATGATGGACTATCGTGGTCCCTTGCCCTCCAGGTGCAGACTCACCCTCTCTGTCTGTCTCTCCTCTCTGGGTTTTCTCTCTCTCCCTCTCTGTTGGGCTGGGCTGGGCTACCTAATTATGTTTTATTACAGGAGCAGGTGTGAGTGCTTGACACCCCTTCTGCACACCTGCTCTTCATCAAGCTGATCTCACTCCTTGGCTTTTTAAGCGCGGAGGAGACCCAACTCGTTGCTGGATCGTTGCTTGTGCTCATGTAAGCTTGTCTTGCTCTGACCTGACCCGGCGTTCTTGCTAATGTTACAAGTTCTAGCTAGACTTGGATTCCAGTACCTTTGCCATGCAGTGACAGCTTGTTCTCTCTCTCACACAGCCTGCCGCCTCCACTCTCACGGATCACGAACTACTTTTGGATTTCGGTCTCAGGCAGAACTGTGGACACCATTCACTGGCCCAGCCCTCACACTCACCTCACGGATTCAGCACCACCCTGCACCTAGCACTATTCCCACTGAGTTTTTACTAACTATTGTAAATAAACTGTGTAAATTTGCATCTGCATCAAATTCTCTCCTTCATTCACCATGACATGGACAGATTGATAGATGAGGTCAGGCAGGAATCTCTGTGGGCTATGTTTGCAAATTACATTGTGATCTGTAGTGAGAGTTGGGAGCAAGTGAAAGAGACCCTGGAGAGGTGGAGGTCTGCACTGGAGAGAAGATGAATGAAAGTCAGTAGAAGACAAGACAGAATACATGTGTGTGAATGAGAGGGAGGCTGGTTGAATGGTAAAGGAGGAAGGAGTAGAGGAAGAAAACATGTATGAGTTTAAATGCCTAGGGTCAACCATCCAAAGCAATGGAGAATGCACAAGAGAGATGGAAAAAGAGGATCCAGGCCGGCTGGAGTGGGTGGAGACGAGTGTCAGGTTTGCTTTGTGACAGAAAGATAGCAGCAAGTGAAGGGGAAGGTTTACAAGACTGTAGTGAGACCTGCTATGATATATGGTTCAGAGACGTGCCATTAAAAAAGACAAGAGGCAGAGCTGGAGGTTACAGTGTTGAGGATGCTGAGATTTTCACTGGAAGTGAAAGGGATGGACAGGAATAGAAATGAGTACATCAGAAGGACAGCTTGTGTTGAGAAATCTGGAAATAAAATTAGAGAAGCAAGGTTGAGATGGTTTAGACATGTGCAGAGGAGGAATACTTGATATACTGGGCAAAGGATGTTGAAGATGGTGATACCAGGCAGGAGGAAAAGAGGGAGACCACGGAGGAGGTTCATGGATGTAATGAAGGAGGACATGCAGAGGGTTGGAGTGACTCAAGAGGATGCAAAGGATAGAGTGAGATGGAGCAGATGATCCACGTTGGCAATCCCTAATGGGAGGAGTCAGAAGAAGAGAAAGAAAAAGAAGAAGAAGACAGGAAAATGTTGCTTGGTCTAAAGGGGTCTTGATTTCTGCTACAGCATTTTAATGGTAGGGTCAGAATTTGGTGTGAACAACATTAAAGCTTGGATCTATCCTGTCTTTCATTAACAGTTTAAGTTAATGTTTGTGTAAAGGTGGGGGGTATTTCCTTGAGGCATTTTGGACCCCTTAGTACTAATTGCTTGATTATTGTTGCTGACCATGTTCATCCCTTTATGATCCCTTCTGATGGCTGCTAACAGCACGAAAACACACCACGTCATAAAAAAACAAAGTGTTTTCTTAAACATAACAATGAGTTCTCTGTACTCAGATGGCCTCCACAATCATCAGATCTCAATCCAATAGAACACCTTAGGGATGTGGTGGAGCAGGAGATTTCCATCATGGATGTGAAGCCAACACATCTGCAGCAACTGTGTGATGCTATCATCCCCAAATAGACAATCATCACTGAGGAAGATTCCAGCACCCTGTTGAATCTATATTACAAAGAATTAATGCAGCAACCCATTACTAGAAAGGTGTGCCTCATAAAGTGGCTGGTGAAGGTATTTCTATTTGAGAAATTTTAATCAAGACTTGAAGAGCTCAACAACTATTTAATGTATTTTGATGAGAGTACAATAATTCAAGATCCCCATGTTTTCACATATTCAATAAAATATTTCAATATCTACTACATGGGTTAACATACAAATTGGTACAGGCATTTCTTAGTCCCTAGATCATGAGTCCTACTGACTGGTATTTTTCTAATGTCTCCTCTAGCTCCACCATGAGGTGATGTGTCTTAACAACTACTATACAGACTGCCATGGATGTTTTTCTCTGGCACTGATGCTCCCCTCACCTTGAATTGTGATCATTTTGGCTATCCCTCAACTTTTACTGTGGCAGCATCTTTAGGTTAAAATGAAGATTTTCCGACACTGGAATGTATGACCTGCAAAACTAAAGACCAATAAGTAAATGTCTTAGTTCTGAGCTTAAAGCATCACTGTGCCTATGTAAAACCCAAGCTACTGTTGCTGTAGATTCATCTTGATAAACAGTCATTCATCTGACCTCAAATCCCCTCAGCTTTTCGTCTCAAGTCAACTTGAGTGAAGTCTGAATGCAGGGTAGTCCATATTAAATCACAAGTTTTTGCAGCTCAAGTGAAAAATTTAGAACAACATTGAAATCTAAGGACTCCCACTCTTATAATTTACATTTTAAGTTACTTAACTGATTCATCTTATAATCTTTTCCCTGTTTTTATCCTCTCATCCTGTTGACCTTCCCTGTACTCTTCTCCCCTTTCCCTCTTTTCCACTGCTCCTGCTTTATCTCCTCTGATTTCCTGAGGTATTGGGGATATCAGCTCACCACTGCACTGAGTAGCTGATCTCTCCCTTTGGACTCTGAGACTTGGATAATGTCTCCATTAGTCTGTGGCATCCCTCTGTCTCCTCTCTGCTGCATGCAAACCACAGATCCACTTGTCAAGTTGGATGAGTGGTTGAAGGGAGGAGAAAGGTGCTTTGAAGATCAATAGGAAAGCCCTTGACCTTCGTTATTCCTCCCACTAGGCATCTCGTAGTCAGAGAGCCCTTCCTCCATTTTTTGCTCTCTCTGCTGCACAGCACGCTTAACATAGATCCACTTGATTTAACTGTTGCTATAATGGCATGTTCACACTGATCGATCCTCACATTACACGCAAGAATCATGTTTGAATGTGCTTCTTGTTTTATTGTCTAATGTGACATCTGGTGGTGTCTCCATGTAATGCAGCTTCCTGATCAGAAGTGTATTTTTTCCCGCTCAAAAGTGACCTAGTTGCACTGTGGAATGCTGGTTGCTCATTTCAGTGTAAAAGAAAATACATTTAAACAAGTAACAGCTCTCAAGTAAATGCAGATATTTTATTTTGAAATGCAAACCTAGGAACAGTTTGGCTCACTACTCCAAGCATACCTTCTCTTTTTCACTGATTTACTTGAATAGTAACTTACAAGACATATCTCTAACTGTGTGCACTAATACAAAAAGGTGAACACCGCATGTGAAAAATCTGTGCATGTCTAAAATGTTAACTGGTTTAACCGTATTTTCTGTTATTCATATTCAGCCAGTCTCAGAATTCCAAAATGTGTAACACCAAAATGCTTTATCACAGCTATAGCTGGGGATATTTAATAAGCCTAAAACCTGTAGCTAGATTGTAACAAAGTAAATTTACTTAAGAAGTGTACTTAAGTACATATCTGTAGCATCTGTATCAACTGGGTTAATATTTTTTTGGAAAACTTACAACTTACAACTTTCACTCTACTACATTTGAAAAACAGCTATCACACGTTTGACTCCATTGCATTTCTAGAAATGTTACAGAGCACTCGCTACTTTCGCTCTAAAGTCTTTTTTGGAAAAATCCCCCAAACCCTAACAGTTACCTATTAAATGCTAATTTTATCAGTTGTTATCTGAATGTATTAGCAGGTCTGACTACATATAGGTCACCATCAGAAAAGAGTAGAGAACTTATCTTTTTCTTTAATGTTTAGTATAAGTTGGGTGCTAATACCACTAACAACTCAAAAGTCAAAAAACAAAGGGAGCTTTAATATAAATACAAATATGCTGCACAAATGCATAGTTCAAGAGGTGTCATACCTACTGACTATTCAAATAACTGTAATGTTTTCTATTTTTTGTAGTCAGCATTTTTGGTCTGTTCTGTTATTGTACCTATTGTTTTGGAGTTGCAAATCTGTAACATGTGAGTAAAAAATTGTATAAGTTTTCTAAATAAATATAGCATAGCTGAACATATGTTCATATATTCTTTACTGCACCCTTGCATTATGATCAGAGATCAACAGCTTGGGTGGGAGAATCCGTCCACAGGATAATTATTAGTTGTACACTCCACAAATCTAGCCTTGATGGAAGAGTGTGAAGAAGAAAGGCATTGTTAAAAAAAGCCATAAGAAGTCCCATTTACGGTTTGCCACAAGCCATGTGGGGGACACAGCAAACATTTGGAAGAAGGTGCTCTGGTCAGATGAGACCAAAATCAAACTTTCTGACCTAAATGCAAAAGTAGTGGAAAACTAACACTGCACATCACCCTAACCCTAACCCTGGTCAGAACTGATGGGAAGATGGATGGAGCCAAATACAGGGCAATCTTGGAGGAAAACCTGTTAGAGTTTACAAAACACTTAAGACTGGAGCAGAGGTTCACCTTCCAGTGAACAACAGCCCTAAACATACAGCCAGAGCTAAAATGGAATTGTTTAGATCAAAGCATATGCATATGTTACAATGACCTAGTCAAAGTCCAGAGCTAAATCCAACTGAGAATCTGTGGCAAGACTGGAAAATTGCTGTTCACAGTTGCTCTCCATCCAATCTGACTGAGCTTGAGCTATTTTGCAAAATGCCAGTCTCTAGATGTGCAAAGCTGGTAGAGACATGTCCTTAAAGAACTGCAGCTGTAACTGAGGGTTGAACACATATGCATGCCACACTTTTCAGATTTTTATTTTTAAAACATTTTGAAAACCATGAATCATTTTCCTTCCACTTCACAATTATGCACTACTTTGTGTTGGACTATCACATAAAATCCCAATAAAATACATTTACATATGCAAAACTTCATATGAATGAATACTTTCACAATTTGTTTTTCTAAATTACCTTGTATAGTGTAAGTATTTCATCTTTGTGTATATAATATACAGTAATATTCATTTCACACTGTGGTCTTAGGCATTATAGTACTTATTTATTCTGAATTCTTTTGTATATTTAATTTTTAATCTTATACTTTTCAACATTGCTTTTGCACCGAACATCAAAACAAATTCCTAGTACTGTAAAGTGTTCTTAACTGTACCTTTCAATAAACTGTTTGATTTCTGACTGCACTCTGTAAGTATTTTTAAGAGCCAGTACGCTATTATTTTAACTTAAGTAACAATTTGACTGGGCAGCTTTCACTTATACCGAAGTAATATTTGACCAGGAGTATCAATACTTTTACTCGAGTAGTTGACTGGTGCAGTTTGTCCGCCACTGGCTGCAACTCATTAACATGACTTCACAAAGCCTCTGCTGAAGGCGGGATGCTGCACTCACGGGCTTTCATGCGCTGCGCAACAACTGCGCAGCTCCGCTGATCTTGAAAGCTGTACCTCTGTTCTGGACTGCGCAGTGTGCGCGTCAATGCAGTGTGAAGATCTGCGGTGTGTATTTTTTACACAGAAGCACGCTTTTTGAGAAAGGGAACAATACATCCACGATTAAGCCGCAGAAACAGACTAGTGTGGGTCTTTTTTTGTTTTTTTTTTGATGGATTTGGGAAAGTGAGCGTCAATTCAAGCTCTTTTGTTTACGCTGCACCCAGTGGGATATGCGATATTCAGAAGTTTGTCATGCATGAGGGTTCACCGATGGCCATTGGTGCGCCAGTTTAGTGCTTAGCGCTTTAACCGGACGCTGATAGCAGACGAGAGGCTGGTGTCTCCTCTCAGGTGTTTTTACGCGCAGCCGCTGAGCAACACAGAGGGCAGCGGGGTCTGTTACAGGATGGTGGCGGAGATGGCGAGCTGCGGTGCGGGTTGTCATCTCGAAGACGGGTGAGTCTGTTTTCTTATTACAGAGCAGAAACAGCCAGGTTTTGATGTGCGCGACCGGGGTTGGTGTTTTTTAGTCGTTTGGAGGACGCGGCGCTAAAATCGCTTCGCGTCCCCCCCACATACACACACACACACACAGGAAGTGGAGGCTTTTGTTACTGTCTGCCTTTTCTTGGGGCTAATCTGCGTGTGCATTTTTAAGCAAAAGTAAAATCTGTAGCCTTCGCTGCCTCTTTGTAAACACTCATGTACACCCAGCCTATCCAAAGCCGTGATCTCTTTGTCGGTGCCTCCGCACGCTTGTTGGCTTTGTTGTTACATCGCGATGACTCACTGACAACAATGTATCATCGTGCTCCGCGGAGAGAAAGTTGTCATGTAAGATGTATCTTCATCTGCTCCCTTGCATTCTCCCCGAGCGGATTAATCCGCATTGGTGACTGGGCATGTGTTTTACGCCGGATTCCCTTCCCGATGCAGCCCTCTATGGCGAGAGGGACTCGCGTGCCCGCCTGGAATCGAACCAGGGACCTTGTCAGGCGACTGTGTAACCCACTACACCACGGGAGACTGTCGTAATGGTAAACGATGCCTTTAAATATGAGTGCCGCATGCAGTCTTATTAAAATATATGTATTTAAACTCCTGATTATCCCTTTCTAATGCCTTTATTTGTCTTTTATTGCGATACAGTAGTCGTTATCAGTCCATCTGTGACCCACAGACAGGTGAAGTGATACTGATGAGTCATTGTCTTCATTGTTGTTTTCTTGGCATCATTCCACAGGTGCCCAGGCTGGAAAAGTCCCGAAACATGATCAAATGCAAGGCCTTATAAACCTGTATTTGCTAAAATTAGAAAGAAGTATCCTCTCCAACTTTTGTTTGAGAAGCTACAGCAGGATAAAATTCATATAATCAATCAGTCACTCAGAATCCTTTATTAATAACCTTTTTGTGTGCAATAAAGCAATTCTGCTGGACTGTTCAAAATACCATACAACACCTAATACTGTTAAATAGTGTATATTACAACAAGACCATAATATGCCTGCTGATGTATACTTATGCTTAAATGATTATTTTTATATTTATATAGTGTTGGATTTATATAACTTATATTTAATGGTGTGTTTTTATGGTGCTACACTGCCGCTGGAGTTTTTAATTTCCCAAAGGGAACCTCCCAAGGGATCACTAAAGGTTGGTCTGTCTGTCAGTCTGTCCATCTAATCCCAGAGGGGAAATTGTCTACATTACAGATGCTCCATTAGATATAACTATATAAATATGAGAGATAGGAAAACAAGAATGTATGAAACCTGTATGTAAAAAGCACAATGTCACATAAACACTCAAAGTCAGAAATGTAAAATAATAGATTCAAGCATGAGAGATAGAAAAATGAAAATGTATATGAAAAAAGTGAAATATGTCACATAAATACCTAAATACACTCTATACAAGATGTGGAGTTAAAATAAACAGCCCAGGTGTTAAAGTGAGGAGTTGTCAAGTTTGATGTCCACACATAGGAATGATTTCCTGTGTTGTTCTGAGTCTGCTGCTGAACGTGCCCCTGTGCCTGTCTAGCACGTCATGGAGAGGGTGTCCAGTATTGTCCTTAACTTGGACAGCATCCTCCTTTCTGTCACCACTGTCAGAGAGTCCAGCTCCACACCCACGATGTTACTGGCCTTGCAGATCAGTTTGTTAATTTTCTCTTCATGATGTGAAGTAGAGTCAAGACTGAATCACCGTGTTTTAATGGGAAATTTTCCTGTCTAGTGTGCTTATGGGCTTGTAGATCTTCACTGTAAATACTTTATCTCCTGTGACACTGACACACATCCCTCTGTGGTCTGGTAGGGTTGATCCAACTTAAATATGCTCTAGTCTTGTGTGTAATCACATTTCAGATGATCGTGGGGTTTCACTTAAGGAAAAGCACTTCCTACTACAAGTCTCATTCACCCATTCACAAAGTGCTTTATTCTGTGCCTTTAATCTTTAATTTCACACACTTGTTCACACTCCACTGGATGTACTGGGAGCACTTTGGGGTTCAGTGTCTTGGCCAAGAACACTTTTGCATTCAGCTGGAAGAGCTGGGGATCGAATCACCAAGCTTTGGTTGGAAGATGACCCGCTCTACCTCCTGAACCACGTCCGCCCCACTATACTGGCCATATGCGGGATAATCTGTATATACATGTACATCTTACACCCTCTACAAGCTACACTCATTCTATAAGTACTAAACACTGTTTGTTAGGCAATTTCCCTCGTGGGACTAATAAAGTATTCTTATTCTGATTGTTAGATATTAAGAAAGCATAAAAACCTATTTTAATGTAAATGTCAAGCATTTCCTACTGTTATTTCATTTTAATATAACAAATTTGAGAGGGCTCGAAGTTCAAGAATGCCATTACTGGTAGTAATTTATGGTTATCTGTGTATTGTATATGTATATCTGTAAACTTTATTGCTTATACAATCAAATTCAAATAATGAGCGACTGAACAAAGGGCGGCAGCTCTTTTGCTCCCATGGTTGTGCTTTAGGCTAACTGACAGTTGTTTATCTTTAGGCAGATGCCCTCCTTTCTGCACTGTTTATGGGAAGTTGTAGGGAGCATGAAAATGTTGTTTATCATTCAGTAGAAACAGACTGAGTGCCTCACAGAATCTTGAGCTTTCGAGCTTGTCTGAAAAGGCAAGAAAGAACAGAGCATGTCTGTGGACTCATACAGGAAGAGATGATTACCATGGAAAATAATGAGCCTCGGTATTGTTGTGACTGTTTGGCAGAGGTGGTAATATGATGACCTTGAAGAAAAAAAAAACATTTCCTGGACAGATGTTTGAAAACAAACGGAAACCACCACAGCTCCTTATCAGGCGTAACAGTTGCCAAACAAAAGAAATAAAATATCCCTATTTGATCTTGGTTAGTAATAACCCAGCCACAAGCAAGTGTACTCCAAGTGGAGGTCCCAGGCTCGGGTAAATGGGGAGGGGTGCATCATGAAGGGCATCCAGTGTAAAATCTTTGTCAAATCAAATATGCAGATTCATAAGGTAATCAGCTGTGGCACCTCCTAATGGGAGCAGCTGAAAGAAGAAGATGATGATCTTGGTTAGTAATCCAGATTTCCTGATTTCTCACTTTGCTTTTGATTATTGGTTCATTTTATAGCACAGGGTGGGAAACGGGAAGATACACAGGCTGACCTACTTTTTTTCTTATGTGCTAGTTGTGAACTCGTTCTGCTTGTGGAGTTAGTGCACTTGTTTTTTTGCTCCTGATGGCTCACAGACATGTTTTGTCTTGTTGAAGCTCCTACTGTGCCAACAGGTTGCTCCAGTCATCTGCACAACATCTATGAACCATTGAACTTGGACTTAATTCATTGCTAGTATGGTATACAACATTCCTGGATAGTCAGAATTGTTTTAAAAGAAATCAGGAAGAACTGGTATCTGTGTCTGCTGTGCAAGTCTGGATGATGTCATTGAAATTATCATTGCAATATTCAGAAGACTATTTTGATGGTGGTATTACAGTATGCAAGGAGCATGCAGTGATGTTCAGTGCAATATAGTCTTTTCATACGCCATGCTTTACATTAAGCAAAACCTTTAATTTGCATAAAATGTGTTTTGCAACAAAACAAATAGCTTAGCATAATCGGGACACCTGAATTTCGTGATCTAACAACTCTCCATGATCATAACATGACATATGTCCCTGAAAGTAGAAAAAAATATGCATTATGATAAAACCATCAGTGACCAGTTTTGTTCTGCGGCAAAAGTATCCAGCCTTTACCTTTCTTTAACTGTTTCCTGTACTGTCCTGTATCAAGACTGCTTTGAAAGTGTTTCATAATGAAAGTTTTGGTGGGAAGGTGTGACACATGACGTTTAGCTACACATTTCCGCATTGTCAGTTTATTTGGCTGCACACGTTTCTGCTCAAAAGCAGAAGTACTGGGTACTAAACAATCCTGCAGCTCCTGCATCTTTAAAATCACTTTAAACCTTCCAAGACTGGAGAATATTGTTTCAAATATAGTCTGAATGTTATCTCTTCTGCCCTACAGAGACGGCGATATCCCTGCACCTGAAAACAAAGGTAAACATCAGTCCATTCATTGCTTCCCTCCCCCTCCCTTTTAACTGCTCTTTATGCTTTCACTTTCACAAGCTGATGTCATGGCCACTATATTATGCAATTGCTCCTCTTGATAAATGAAAAGTGTGCATCCCCATCTATTATTTATCACTACTTTTGCTTTCCTTCCTTTCTTTATACCTTCCTGCCTGGTTTCCCTCTCAGTGTTTGGCCTCCCTACTTTCCATATCATTTGTGTAAAAAGACAGGAAGATTTCTACATAGTCACACAGTCATCTATGTCCTCAGGGTTTAGAGTTGCATACGCTTTTTTGGATAGTGTACACCAGTAAATAAAACATACCATACCAATTTTTATCATAGTAATTCAGTACTTATTTTTCCTACCCTTCAGTGTGCTTCACTTTATTAACACGTTAAGCTTTTATACCATGTGAGTGTTGAGCATCTGAGAAAGTATAGGAAGGAGTCTGACTATTTCTATTTTCCCTCAATTTATGTATGTCAATAGATTATTCATCCCCATTGGGTTGTTTCTGTTTTTGAGTTATGGTTCCCTTTCTGGTTAAAATAACATGCATTTATTGTGGGGAAATATCACATGGTTTTACATCCTCAGACCTATAAAAATCATCACATTTAGTAGCAAAAATTTGATAATACAACTGGGCATAATACATAGATATACAGTATATGGGCAAAAGTATTGACCCATACCTCTTTATCATTGAATTCAGGTTTTTCATTCAGTCCCATTGCCACAGCTGTATAAAATCAAGTACTTAGCCATACCTTTACAAACATTTGTGAAAAAATGGGTTGTTCTAAAGAGCTCGCTGAACTTGAGCCTGGTACTATAATAGGATGGCACCCTTGCAACAAGTCCATTCATAAAATGTCTTCCCTCCTAGACATTCCGTGGTCTACTGGAAGTGGTATTATTGCAAAGCAGAAGCATTTAGAAACTACAGCAACTCAGCCATGAAGTGGCAGACCATGTAAATTTTCAAAGCAAGGTTGCCGAGTACTGAGGTTCATAGTGTGTAAAAGTTGCCAACACCCTGCTTAATCAATAACTGCAGAAGTTCAAACCTTCCTCTGGCATTAACATCAACACAAAACCTGTGCACTGGGAGCTTCATGGCATGAGTTTCCCTGGCCAAGGAGCTTCATTCAAGCCTTACATCAACGACAGCCTTACATCATGAATTGCAAGCCAAGCCTTCGTGTCCAGCATCAGTGTCTGACCTCAGGGATGCAAAAATTCCCACAGACACACTCCGAAAACTTGTAGAAAGTCTTCCTAGAAGAGTGGAAGCTGTTATAGCTGCAGGGAAGGACCAACTCACTATTATGGATTTAGAAGCAGATGTCGTAAAAACTCCTGTACTGTAGGTGTAATGTGTAGATGGCCCATCACTTTTGTCCATATAGTGTATGTTGCCCTGCTGATACCAATTACACAACATCTGGTTAAGTGATGTAATATAAGGGCTCTTCTTCTCAAATTACAAACTAGTTTCCCAAACTGTATTGAATGTAATGGTATTGTTTTTTTTGTGTGTTCTTGCAAGCACTAATATATTTATGTTAATATTGTCTTAGGGTTCCAGTAATGCAAAGATTAGCCTGACTTAGGAGTTTATTTAATAGTTCACAAAACAATTGCAATTTTTCATGCAATGTTGCCAAAGCCTGAAATCTTTTGTTTGGACAACATATACAATCTAATATGGGTCTGATATATCAGTTTTAAAAAAACTGAATTATTTTAATCATTTTAAAGCTATTTGAGAGGAAAACTGTCGGAAAATGTTAAAAGGTTTAGGACTTATGAAAAGAGCCCATTCTTTTTTACCCTTTCCTCTTCTATGATTTTAGACCAGCAGATGGCAGGCAACACCTGTGATTGCTAATCAAAACCCTGAAGCTGCACACAGCTCTCTCAGTCTGTGTGTATTTGTGATTGCATCTGTGTATTTGTGTGGGTGTTTGCTCACCACCTTGTTTGTCAGTCTGATGAAGGGAAGCAGCTATGTCAGAATGAAGAAGAAGGATGCCTGCTGGCTCAGCTGTGAGACAGTAGCAGCAGCAGCAGCAGAGAATGAGATGGGCCATAGGAGGCATTTGAGGACAAGGAGGGAGGGATGGAGAAGAGAGTGCAGGGAGAGGTGAAGCAGACAGACCGAGCAAAGTGAGACAGAGAGATTCATGAGGGAGGCGCTGTGAGTGGAGCGGCGATGGCAGCATCTGCTTGTTAGTCTAAGATAAAACTCTGTGGGCCAGAGAGGAGGGGCTCTATCCATTAGCCAGCCAGGCACTTGGCCAGATGGCCTGGTCCACAGACATTCACTCCTGCTGGGAAGAGAGAAGCAGCAGCAGCAGCTCCTCTGGACCCATCTATATAAATGTGCCAGAATGTTAATGCATGGCACTTACCACAGGCTTCGTGCCACAGTTTGGCTACTGTGAATGATGCATATATAAAAGCTGGTGGTGTACTTCAGCCTTGCTTAGGGCTTTTTAGTGACTAATGTGAATGAAGACTTACACACACTAAAAAACCTAGAACTAGAGGTTTCTCACTGGGGCTCCACCTGTACTAATTCTGTACATACTTTTTCTGACACTTCAGTATGCTTCATTTGAGTCTTTTATTACTTTTCTCATGTAGGGAAATTTTCAAACCATATGAGTGTTAAGCACCTGAGGTTTTCTTTGCTTTAAATAGGATTTTTTGTGTGAGAAAGTAGATTTTCATATTGTTGGTTGTTTCTGTTTTACTGCAGAGTTATGGTGGCCTTTCTGGCTAGCGCCAAATAAGACACTGAACATTCTTCCTCTTTTTGGCCACCTGTCGCCAGTAGTGCGTTAACTACTTGGCAGTATGACTTAAACTGGGTTTGTGACATTATCAGACTAGTAGTTTCCATAATAGTGATGACACTTTTGTAACAACTAAGAAAAAATATACTCAGCAGTGAGTAATAAGACCGGGGGGGTGGGGTGGAAAAAAGACTTTATTGCATCTCATTTTATGGAATAAACAGCATTAATCTCAAAACAGTTACTAATCTATTTGCAGATAATCTGTCAGAAAGTGACAGCAGCAGTTCAGGTAAGCACCACACAAATATCACACAAAAACGGTTAATATTTAACCAGTTGTGACATGAATCCCTTTTATTCATAGTTAATCACAAATTATTTTCAATGTTTTAATCTCTCAAATATACATTACACACTGATTTGTTGATTAGACAACACAGGAACATCTACTGAGGAGAGCTCGGAGGAGGAAGAGGAGGATGAAGAGGAGGATGAGGATTGTGGTGAGAGGCAGATGTTTTTAATTTAAGAGAGTAATTTGTTTTTTTGGCAAGTATGTTGAGAAAACTGATACCGTACTTGTGTTTTTATGGGTAATATGAAGATACAGCCAGCAAGTGTTTGCATATAGATTGAAATGCCTTTAATCAGATTTTTTTAGGGGTATAAAAGGCTATCTTCCAGCACCTCTGAAACTCATTAATTAATATGTTGTTTAATCCATTAAAATAATACTTAAGACCTCAAATTGTATCATCATTGTGGGAAAAACAAGATAAAGCCTTTTAATTAATGAATTTCAGAGATGCTGGTAGGCAGATTTTGTTTTGTCCTTTTGACAAAGACCAGCTTGCTGCTTTTACTCTTTGTGCTAAGCTGCTGTTGGTAGATTTATATTAAAAGACAACACCTTGTTCTTCTCATCTAACTGTCAAAAAAAGGGCAAATGACCATATGCAACAAAATGTGGAACTTTTTCATCTTTCCTTCTGTCTCATATTTCAATTTTCAACAGAAGGCTGTGCTGAGAAGGATGGAGAAGAGGAAGGTAAGAGCTCCAATCATGTGAAAGAGAGAGTTTTCCACTGAACTTGCGAAAACTCAGTACATCCCATGAATCAATAGCATGTAGAACCAGCAGCAATAGCTTTATTTAATCATTTTCTATATGACTTTATCATTCTCTCACATCTTTGGACAACTTTGGCTCACTCTTTTTTACAATGTTGCTTTAGTTCATTGAGGTTTGCAGGCATTTGTTGATTCAGAGCTCTCCTAAGGTCCTGCCATGGCATTTCAATTGGGTTGAGGTCTGGCTTTTGATTGGGCCATTGCAACACTTCAATTGTTTTTCAGTCATTCTGTTGTAGATTTGCTGGTGTGCTTGGGATCATTTATTGCTTGATCCAATTTTGGCTAAGCCTGTGCTGACAGACAGAGGTATACAAAGGAGTTCATGGTCGCATCATTGACTGCAAGGTCCCCAGGCCCTGTGGCTGCAAAAAAACAAAAGCCTAAATTATCACCCCTCCACCACTGTGCTTGGCATTTGGAATGAGGTGTGTGTGTGCGCACCAAACCCCTGCACCATACATTGTGGCCAAACATCTCCACTTTGGTCTGGTCTGTTTAAAGACATTGTCCTAGAAGTCTTTTGGTTTGTTCAGATACAACTTTATAAAGCTAAGCCATGCTGCTGTGTCCTTTTTTAGAGAAAAGAGGCTTTCCCTTGGCAACCCTTCAAAACAATCCATACCTTTTTTTTGGGTCTTTTTTAATACTCTCATGAACTTTAACATCTACCATGCTAACTGTGGCCTGTAGAGGCTGCGTTGTATCTTGCGGTTTTAGAATGTCTCTGACCATTCCAGGGTTTGACCTCTGGGTAAATTTGCTGGGACTTCCACTCCTGAGAAGATTGTGATATTTTGTTAACACACACCTAAATGCTCCAGACCAGCACACTGGCAAAAGTTCTGCCTTTATAGAGGTGCTCACACTTGCTGATGATCAGTTCATCAAGTGCAAATGATTAGCAGCACCTGGCTGCTACTTACCCTCTTAATTCCTATGGAAGCATTAAGGGTGTGCTTAGTTTTTCACAGGATTGCATGAAGTTCTATGAAAACTTTCTTTTTCATATGACTCTACATCCTATATCCAATTCAAACTTGGAATGAGAATCTCTTTATGTGCCTAAATCTTAAGTAATTCTAAGTGGCTGGGGCAAAATATCAACATGACATTGTATTGTATTGCTTCCTCTGGAAATACAATTATCAATTTTGGTGCCAAATATCAATATTTTTATTTTACTTGCTAGTAGTCTAAACAGACAATTATCAAATGAATAAGTTTAAAGTGATCAGAAGTTAACTAATGTGTGGTGAAGAAGTTCTCTTTAAATGCATGTCTCGATGTATCGTATCTTAAAAAGCTCGGATTCACACCCGTGGTTTCAACAGTGTTCCACAGTGTTTTCTCTAAAATCCTTAACTACATCGATCTTCCTTGTTTCCTATCCAGACAATGAAGTGGCCAATGCAGAAGACTTTAAAAACAGTAGGTCTTAAAACAAACTGTTTATACCTGCAGATGTTCTCCTTCTGTCGACAGCTATGTCCGCTTATAGTAGCTCCCATAGCCTTAGTGATGACTGAAGGGAGTTTGGCCACAACCGCATCTCACTGGCAGTCATACTACATAATTATGTCATTAAATGTTAGACTCTGCTGGCTTTTTTATTTGGAGCTCAGGATTAAAATTCAAATGTGTAATTGAACAGACTCCACCCTCACACAGAAACTTGCACATTCAAAACTTGAACGCATTGCAAAGTTTGTTTTAGGGGATACATCAGAGGCTTAAAATAGGATTTCAGCCTGCAACAAACCTTAAGATTTTCATGTGATAGTTCTTGATCAGAATTATTTTACCTTACAGAGGCAGATGGTGGACCTGAAGCAGAGGTTTTAAATGGGAAAGGTAAGCTAATCATAAGTGATGCACTACAGTGTACTCAAGATAGTATTACCTGTCTGGTAAATAACATCCTGTTTGCTGTCATATATGCTGACAGATGAGAGGCACTTCAAATTATGCTGTGAAAAATGTAAAGCCGTCCAACAGGTAAGCTCAGAAACCAGACGATATCTGACAAAACGTGATGATTTTAAATGTGTGATGTTACCGCTGGTATCTGTTTAGTTGTGTTTGACATTCTTTGGATAAGCTTTTATTCCCTCCTCTCCTGTGCTGCTTTTAGTTATGCCCTTACTGTGCTTTTCACAGAGCCATGGCAATGAGCTTGTTACCCCGAGGAGACTCTCCAAGGGACGATTACAGTAAGTGGAACATTGTCTCCTAAGAGCACGCTCACGTTCACTTTGTCCTGCATCACTGAGTGTTTGTGTGTCTTAGGGTGCAGCTAGAAGGAGAGGGCACATATGAGTGTTCAGTCACTGGCCTGGTTTTTGAAGCATCTGAGCGGGTTCTTGTACGTTACTCAGTCTTATCCTGGTCTAAGTTTGGTGCTTTTATGCCTGGCTCCTGGAAGTTTGCTGGACCCATCTTCAATGTGGACACGGTCAACAAGGATGCGTCTGTCCTCAAGTCCATCCAGTTCCCACACTCCATCTGCCTTGCTCGTAAGCACATAGGGCGTTCACACAACACATTTATGCTGTAAAAATGAAGCTAGAAATCTGACTAAATAAAAAAAAATAATTAATGGGGCTTAGTTTTGTCACACTTAGAAATGAGCCACAGTTTGAAACTGGTTAAATGTGAAACATAAAACATTCTCTTTCTTTACTATCTTCATATAGATCCGGACGATGAGATGACATTCAGTGTCCTGCACATAAAGGACAACCGTCCAGTCATCGAGCCGACAGTGGACCACTCAGGTAGCCATGTTAAATGGAATGTAACGTCCCTGTCGCCTGTTGGTCCCATCATTCAGACAAGTCAGGCTGTAGAGCGCCACGGGGTGGTTCTGGTCTACAAGCAGCTTAGCAGTGACATCAACAACTACAGCTTCCACGTCTATCTGGCCACAAATAGTGCATCTGACATCAAGGTAAGCCTTGGTTTAATTTTTTCAGAAACATTCTAGGTCATCCCGGTCCTGTGTTACAGCATTGCTGTCTGGGCTGTTATTAGACTTCACGTGCATTTCCAAGGCTGACAAATACAGAGCTGTCTTGGAAATTTGGTCAAATTTATCTAAACTATTTTTTAGTTTCAGGATCCTGTTTTGTCTCTCTCTTTTTTCCACAACACCTAGTTAGTTTCTTTGAAAGAGGTACTTTATTCTGGCAATTTTACATGCCAGTGATTATATCCCAGGTTTTTAAAAAGTGCTCTGTTTTTTTTTTTTTCTCATTCTTGAAAGTAACTTCATTATCTGTCTAATTGGGAGTCAGCACAATTTTGGTTTCTGTTCCTGTTTGATATTGATGAAATATTGCAGTTACATTGCAGGTTTCAGTGTACACAAGGTTATGTTCCTAAAGTCTTGAGTACAAACACACATGCAAAACAAATGCACATCTTACACCCGGCCGCCAAAGACAGCAATAAATTTCACGTGATTACCATTTCTTATGTGTATAGAAATAAAACAGTTAACTGTCCACTTCCAGGGTAACATGATTGCCCAAACTTTTGACAACTTTTTCATGAAAAGTTTCTTAGAACGAAAAGTAAATTTTGTGTTTTAATTGAGGAATTTTTCCCTTGAGGAGTGAGCAAAACCAAAACAGCAGCAAAATTACCTGGCTTACAGGAGCATCACAAAGAAATATTCCATTCATGAGACCATTGTCTGAGTCTCCCCAAATATTTTAGTCAAGATTTTCAATCAAGGCCACTTCTTACTGGATAAAACTCCAGTAAAATACCTCACCATTGAAATTTTGTATGAAAAGTTAAGAACACAATAGAAATTTAACTTTCACTTTTGGTTCATTTGTCTAACTGCAGTGGCGTTGATGCTGCCAGGCTTTATAGAATTGGTAACAGATTTCCAGGCTTTTGTAATAGACTGATCATTTATACTAATGGCCTTATTAAATGATTTGTTATAAAGTTATACGTAATATGGCAGTTTTGTGCAGGGAAATTATGTGAGTGTATATCTTCTTCATACAAAGAAATAAATGTCAGTGGCCAAGACTATGTGTGTATTACTGTAAGTGCACCACATAAGTCTGACAGCGCCGTGACAGTAAAACAAATCTTTTTAAAACCTGAACTACTGAACTAACGACATTCTGAACTCATTCAGGAAATGTGTGTTTGTGGTTTTCTGTGTGTGTGTGATGTAGCTGGTGAATAATTGTACTATACTTATTGTGAACTTCAAAAAAGTCTGTTTCTAAAATTACGCTAATTATTTTTTCCCTATGTGATGTGTTTTTCCATCCCCATTGTCTCTATGTGGTTCTGTCCTGCTGTCATTCACCATGAGTGATCTGTCCTTATGAGACACCTTCAGTTTAGTAACTTTTCTGTCATCACTGCCAGTAAACTAACTTTTTCTGTACTTCATTTTGTATTCCTCCTGTGCATTTGTAAACTAGGATATAAAGTGTCAGGTGCGGAGCTACAAGACTCGTTACATTCAGATAGTTAAGCCTCCTACGTGCAAACTGGACGAGGGTACATATCGTCTGCTGAGTGAACCAGAGGGAGAGATCAAACCTCAGGTGTGTCTCTGTCCACATGCATAAAATCTGCATTTTAAGAGGTGCGATCAAAAAGTTACTTGACTTCCTCCATACAAAGGAAAAATCTTACATGATTTAAATTTTGATGATCTCCCTTTCAAAGTGTTCTTCTTGTGCACCTCAGGATGGCTTCCAGATCTGCTGCTACTTTTAGATTGCTTTGTAAGTCCTATTCTGTCCCCTTGGACTTGTGAGTTGGCAACCTGAGTTGGATCTGTGTAAAAACACTGAGCCTCTAATTAGAATTTCATTTTGGCGAAAAATCGCACGGAGACAAATCTGTGGGTGGGTGGTGAGTGAGGATAGTCCTGTTGTTTCAAATCACTGTGTACAGGCGCACACCAGCATGCCCCACATTTTCACTGAACTTTTTACCTCGAATAGCTAAAGACATTACAGTGGAGCTCTGTCTTGACATAGTGTCTTTCTCCTGGGTGATGAATTCACGGCAAACAAACCGGTGAATCCCAGGAAAAAAATGGCTAAGATGCTCCTGTTCTGTTGACCCAACTTTCGTTACCAATGAAAACTGACATGAATGTCATGTCAGTTTGCCAAATAAGTTGATGTTTGATTTATGCACAAGTTTGAGCTCTACGGTGGAATTGAAGACATGCACATGAAAGTGGTCAGAAGTGAACTTCCATCGAGCAATTTTAAAAAAACAGGAGCTTGAAGTGGTCCAAAGTTGTCTAGTGGTGCTTTTTGATCTCACCTCATATATGGAAGGTAAAAAGGTTTTGTTTTTGTAATTCACTAATTACATGGCTAAATTATATATCTGTGCTTCTGCATACAGGAGCTGAAATTTACACTTGCAGTGACTAAGATGAAAGGCTACTTTGAAGCTTTCTTCGAGCAGAACCCTCCTTTTAAACTATCTCTTATAGAGGTCAACACTGAGGAGACTGTATGGTCTGCTACCATCAGAGAAGGTACCAGTGCACGAGTCTCACTTTGAATCCAGGTTGCGTTGATGTTAACTGGAAACCAAAAACCAAAAAGTATTCACTGGTGTTTGTACTTGTTTTGTAATTTGAATGGTACTACAATTTGGTTGACGTCCATCTTTTACCCTTCTCCCAGGTGACTGTGTGGATGACACTGAAAAGAAGGCAAGGAAAAGGACTAACAGTATGTTTCTTGTTTGTTTTTTTTTGTAATCTGATTTGGCTTTTGCATCATGTTTGCAGCTTGTTCAGGTTGACTCACATGATATCTGTCTCACATAGGTCGACAGAGGAGCAGCAGCCCCTCAGAAGAAGAAACAACCTGTAAAAGACCTCGATGGCAAGACGAGTCAGGTGACTCTAAATGTCTCTTACTAACTACTTGATTTCATCAAGACTTCATGGGTAGCTTTATGGCGCAGTCAAGCCTTAGCTACTTCCAGATGCTGCTTCTTCTTCTTCTTCTACTACTACTACTACTTCTACTACTACTACTACTACTACTACTACTACTACTACTACTACTACTACCTGCTCCCGTTAGGGGTCGCGACAGCGGATCATCTGCCTCCATCTCCTCCTATCCCTTGCATCCTCTTCCCTCACACCAACCCTCTGCATGTCCTCCTTCACTACATCCATGAATCTTCTCTGTGGTCTTCCTCTTCTCCTCCTGCCTGGCAGCTCCATCCTCAACATCCTTTGTCCAATACATCCACTATCCCTCCTCTGCACATGTCCAAACCATCTCAGCCTTGCCTCTCTGACTTTGTCTCCAAGCTTCTCAACATGAGCTGTCCCTCTGATGTACTCATTTCTAATCCTGTCCATCCTGGTCACTCCCAGGGAAAATCTCAACATCTTCAGTTCTGCCACCTCCAGCTCTGCTTCCTGTCTTTTTTGTCAGTGCCACCGTCTCCAAACCATACATCATAGCAGGTCTCACCACCGTCTTGTAAACCTTCCCTTTCACTCTTGCTGCTATCCTTCTGTCACAAAGCAC
>VUQH01003496.1:10391-23019 GCA_015106775.1 Etroplus canarensis
CTGAGAGCTAGAGGAGTGCAGGGGCACAGTGGAAAAAGAGGCTCCTCACCTCTCGCTGTCCGTGTGGCTGTTAAGAATGCAACCAATGAAAATAAGGGACAGTCTGGAAAACTCAAGCAGAAAGGTGTGTAGAAAGCTTGTACCCTGCGGTTGTTTCTTATGAGGTATTGTTGCTTTCCTCCTTTTTTAAATTTTCTCTTTCTTTAGGTACTGAAGGCCGCTCTCCACTGCAGATCCTCTCAAAAACCAACTCCCCCAGAGACCAGCGTTCTCAGGTATGAGTGCATTTGCAACTGTGATTTACTCATACTGGCTCATTAAATCAATATCTGCTGTCTGAAAACTTATGCCAAAACAGTAACTAAACTGTTAAGGTAATGTTTTGATTTCTTTCCAGATGAAACTGAAGGTGTCCACCCCAGAAAGGCAGAGGCTTGGACAGATGGACCGCCGAGTGCTGGCTGTGTCTCTGGATAAGGAGAACCGATGAGACACTACAGCAATGTGTACAGCATCCAGCTATTTTTATGTTTCTTAAGCATGCTTTTAGTTGTACAGCTTTTTTTTTTCCTGTGTATATATTTTAACTGCCACCTACTGCAGTTTTTCTACCTTGTCACTGTGTAAATAAAAATAAAATTTGCTTACCTACTTGTATGTACTACTTGTAGATATCACTGAAACTCCTTGAAGGCACGGTTTCTGTTCAACTTAAATCTGGTAAAACAAAATGTTTAGTTTTGAGATTTGCACTCAGATGTTCATCTTGTCTTTAAAATTGTTCACAGTGTAGAACTTCCACCACTGAAAATATTTGTTCAACTTTGCTCAGACCTGAAGACCAATGCTTTATATTAAGATTGGTTTTTCCTTCTATTTATATTCTTAAACAAAAAAAAAAACAAAACAGATCACTCAACATTAATTAGCTGTAGTCTTTTTACCTTATATCACTGAGATTTTTATTGTGTTTATACATTGGAATAATCTGGGGATTGAATATTGTGGGAGGGTAGCTATAGAAAATGAACATACCCCTGTTAAAAATACTGAAGTTTTCTAATGTAAAAAAATGAGACCAAAATAAATCAAACTTTTTCCACATTTAGTATGACCTGTAATCTGTTAGGGTGAAAAATGTAAAGAAAAAAAATTTAAATGTACAATAAGCTGGATGCATAAGTGTATACTCCTAAAATTAATACTTTGTTGAAGCACCTTTTGCCTTAATTACAGAATTCAGTCTTTTTGGGTAGGATTCCATCAGCATGGTACATCTTGTTTTGGCTATATTTGCACACTCTTTCTTGCAAAAGCATTGCAAATCTGTCAGATCGTGAGGGCACCTCTTGTGCACAGCCCTCTTCAGGTCACTCCACAGATTTTCAGTTAGGTTTAGGTCTGAGTTCTGGCTGGGCCGTTCCAAAACTTTAATTTCCTTTAGGTGAAGCCATTCTTTTGTTGATTTGGATGTATGCTTGGGATAGGTGTTGTGTTGAAAAGTAAAATTCCTCTTCAGCTTCAGACATCAGGAAGTTTTGAGCCAAAATTGACAGTTATTTGGAACTGTTCATAAGTCCCTCGACCTTGACTAAAGCCCCAGTTCCAGCTGAAGAAAAACAACCCCAAAGCTGCCACCACCATGCTTCACCGTGGGTATGGTGTTCTGGTGATCTGCAGTGGTGTTTTTGCACCAAACATACTTTTTGGAATTGTGGCCAAACAGTTCAACCTTGGTTTCATCAGACCATAGCACATTTTCCCACATGTTTTTGGGAGATCTGATGTTTTTTTGGGTTTTTTTTTTTGCAAAGTTAAGCTGGACCTGGATGTTTCACTGTGTAAGCGAAAGCTTCTGTCTTGTGACCTTACCCCATATTCAAGACAAGTGGAGAATATGTGAGACTGTTTTCATATGCACCAGACAACCTGTACTTGCCAGAAATTCCTGCAGCTCCTTCAGTGATGCTGCAGGGCTCTAGGCAGCCATCACTGACCTGTTTTCATCTTGTCTTTTCATCAGCTTTAAGGGACATCCAGTTTTTGGTAATGTCACCATGGTTTCCATATACTTTTATGTACCTTTCTCCTGACTGATACTTTTGAACAATACGATCCCTTTGATTAGTTGTAAGCTCTCTGTGGACCATGGCTTTTGCTGTAGGATGGAATTGAATAGTCATCAGGAAAATCCTACTAGGGCAGCTGAACTTTATTTGGGATTAATCAGTCATTTTAATTGATGGCAGGTGTGTACCCAAAAAGACTGAATGCTGTAATTAAAGCAAAACATGCTTCAACAAAGTATTAGTTTTAAATTGTGTATGCTTATACAACCAACTTATTGTACATTTTTTTCAGTTTTTATACTTTTCCTCCAAACAGATTTAAATCTTTTTCAATTGAATTCAAAAGGTTAGGCACAGCATTTTGAGCATTTTGTTGTAGTGGTTAGCACTGTCACCTCACAGCAAGAGGGTCCAGGTTCGAATCCACAAGCTGGCCAGCCTAGGCCACCCTGTGTGGAGCTTGCATGTTCTCCCCGTGTTTGCGTGGGTTCTCTCTGGGTGCTCTGGCTTCCTCCCAAAGACATGCAAAGGGGCTAGGTTAATTTGGTATTCTAAATTGACTGTAGATGTGAAAGTGAGCATGAATAGTTGTCTGTCTCTTTGTGTTGGCTCTGCAACACACTGTCAGCCTGCCCAGGATGTACCCTGCCTTTCACCATATGACAGCTGGGATAGGCTCCACTGCAACCCTGAATTGGATAAGCGGAAGAAAATGAAATGAAAATTTTACATTTTATATATTAAAGATAGAAAAAGTTTTGAAATGATTTATTGTGGTCACGTTTTTTTTTACACTGAAAAATTCCATTTATGAAGGTTTTAGAGTGTGTATATGAGTGACCCTGGAGGGTTTATATGCTGTTTACAGTCATGTGAAAAAGAAAGTTTTCACAGGACTCCATGCAGTCCTATAGAAAAAATAACTACAACCTTACTGCTTCCATAGGATTATAAGACTATAGGGTCAATAGCAGTCATGTGCTGCTAATCTGATGCACTTTTAAAATTTACCATCAGCCAGTGTGACTGCCTTTATAAAAGCATAAGTTTTGGTGGTTTGTTGCTCTGGAGCTTTTAGGTGGGTGTTAACACAATATTATAATCTTGCCAGGAGTGGACATCCCAGGAAATTCACCCTATTGTCAGACTGTCCAGTGGTCAAGGAAATTACAACCCCAGGAGCTGCATCTCAGACTCTACAGGCCTCAGTTAGCATGTGAAATTTTAAACTTATTTTAAACTTTGTACTGACAGTACAGTTAGAAGAAGACTGAACAAGGATGGCTTCTGTGGAAGGGTGTCCAGGAGAAAGCCTCTTCTCTCTAAAAAGAACATGGCAGCAGAGCTTAGGTTTGCAAAGTTGCATCTGAACAAACCACAAGACTGCTGGAACATCGTCCTTTGGACAGACAAGATCAAAGTGAAGATGTTTGACCATAATGCACAACATCACATTTGATGAAAACCAAACGCAACATATCAGCACAAATGTCTCATACCAAAGGTGAAGCACAGTGGTGGAGGGGGTGATGATTTGGACCTGAGCACCTTGCAGTGGACCATGAACTCCTCTCTATACCAAAGAATTCTAGAGTCAAAAGGGAGGCTGTCTGTTCAACAGCTAGAGCTTGGCCCAAATTGGGTCATGCATCAGGACCTCCACAATGGGAAAAAACCCTCCACAATGATGTAAGAGACTGATGAAGTCATACAGAAAATGATTACTTCAAGTTATTGCTACTGCTTTAACAAGCTATTGCATCATTGGGTGCACTTAGTTTTTGAGAACTGCATAGTGTCCCTTGAAAACTTTCCTTTTCACGACTGTATGTAAGTATGCCTTATGACATTATCCTGTTTTTTATCTTGGATATGAATTTTTATGTTATAGCCATTTTAACATTGTGGACCCACAAATGGAATTTAGCTAATAATTATATTTGGTTCAAGGCATCTTTTCACTTCTGAATATTTCTGTGCTTGGCCTCTGATTTATAAAAAAAAAATTAAGCTAAACATGTTCAGAAAATTCAGTACAAGAGCATATTATTACAGCTTATGCCCTTTTAACAGCAGTAAGGTTTTGTTAAGCATGCATCTTTTGGTTGGACCCCTCATATACCACAGCTGACCTTGTCAGATGCAAGAAAAGAGTTCAAGTTTAATCTTTGTAAACATCTAAATTCAGTCATAGACTAAATACTGGCATTTTTCTTTACAGTGAAAATAAAAAAACTCCGCACTGTTGATAACATTTTATTCTTTACTCATATGTAGAGAGATTTAAATGTGGACAATGAAAGTCAGCATGTCAGAAATTAACACAAAATTTTGTGTAATGCAGATGTCATTAGGTCGTATTGCTTCACTTTTTTCAGTGAGAATCCACTGTTAGAAAAGAGCCAGGCCAAATTAGAGTTACATCTTGAATTATTTGTGTATGTACACAACCTGCCCTTCAAGTTTAAACGTTAGCATGCAGAGGAAAAAGTAAGCACTTATATACACATTCAGATGCACTACTCATATGCACACAGTAGCTATTACCATCCATGTAACACTCATACAAAGAGTCCTGTCCTGAGACAAATGGGTCAACTTTTTATGTAAGTGCTTAGTGAGCCATGAAAATCATTTTGCTATCCCATCTGTCAGTTCAGCAGTTTTCCCAAAGCACTTTTCAGGTCTAGCTACCAAGGGGTTAGGCCAAATGATGAGACCCAGAATTCTGGTAAATGTTGTCCATCAGTCACATACAAACACTAATGTAGACATCTGCAAACTAGAACTCCATTTTAATTAAAATTAGAAAATGGACAGGAAGTAAATGTGACCATCTAGGGAATCTACAAAAACTAAGCACAAACAACAGTCTGAAACAATAATGCTCATATCATTTATATGATGTTACTTATGCTTGTATATAAAACACAGCATGATAGTTTGCTACCCAACACAACACAGGCTGCAACTTGACATATTCAATTCTATCTCGTCCTGTGTGCTACTGTTTCCATTTGGCAACTGTTCTCATTGGGATCCTTAAATTGCTGTAATTAACGTGCATACTTGATCCATGTGAACCAAAGTATAATTAACTACTGATAGGAATGACATTTTCTCAGACCCCCACCCAAAAGTCCCCTATAACATGAGAAGAAAGTTTTGAGCGCAACTTGACAGAGAGGAGAGAAAATCTTCACATTACAACCCCTCTCCAACATTAGGTAGGACTTGGCACAATTTTAAATACCCTCTTCTCACTCTATGATGCTCCTCATCCCTCCCTCAAACTCAAATTTCTTTTTATCTTCTTCACTTTCCCCCAGGTAGATGGTAAGTGCTTGCTTTCAGTTCCAGATCTTCAGGAAGCTGTCCCAGGATCCTGTGCAACAAGCCATGCCATCCGCAGATACTCCAATGCAGCTCACTCTGTTGTCATGACCAGCCAGCACTCCTGAACAACAAGAGTCCGTCCAATGTGACAAGTTAGAAACAGTATGTTTAAAAATCAACAAATAATTCATCTGTTTTTTAGCTGTGCTCACCAATGCTATTATAGTTAACTAAAACTAAACTTAAAGAGGGACAAAGCATTAGAGATAATTAAATAAATGTAAATGCTACACTTTATAAAGAAAAGTACCTAAAACTAATTTGTGTTATAAGAAATAAAAACCAAAAAACAGCACAAGAAACACATGATTTAACAGCAGTTAGAGGACCTAAAAAATTTAGTCTGCTTACAGTTGTAAATATATTTAACTTTACTGAGTTGTACAACTAAATAACAGCATCTCACGCATCTTACATTTGCAGTTTGCAAAGTTAAGGAGTAAGGGAATGGTAGACAGTGGATAAAACCACTCTGATCCATCTTTCAGAACTTACACATTTATTGTTTTGCATTCATAAATAAACTAATAGCTTTCACTGCATGTAGTCTTATTTAAAATTTCATGCACTTTTTTTGGGGGGAGGCAGTCTGTTACTCACCCACTCTCTCAGCTTTAAGTGAGTCCCAGATGTTGACATTGAAGTCATCATAGCCAGCCAATATCAGGCGTCCAGACAGGGATGGAGCCAGAGAGGTCACCCCACACATGATGCTGGAGTCCTGGTAGGTGATGAGCTCCTGGTCAGCTCGCAGATCGTACAGCTTACAGGTAGCATCATCTGATCCTGTAATCACTGCATTGCCATTGGGGAAGAACTGGAAGAAATAGAAGAGGTTACAAACTAGGCCTCTTTGGAAAGGAGACAGCCAGAGCTCTGCACAGGATTGAGATGGAAATCTATTTTGTCCTCACCCCAATGGCATTAATGTCACTCTCATGACCTCCAAAGGTCTGTCTGCATGTGCCCTCCCTGATGTCCCACAGCTTGGCCGTGAAGTCACAAGCCCCTGAGATGAAAAACTTGAAGTCGGGGGACACGGCCAGGGACATGCAGTCTCCCTGGTGTCCGGCAAACACAGCCTTTTGGGTTCCTGTCTCAATGTCCCATAGTACGCTACAAGTACAAGTTTATTTCAATTTAAAGTGCAGAAAGGGAATTTACAATATGTATTTTTGTTCTGTCAGTCAAACTGTATTCTCACCAGGTGCAGTCTCCTGAGCTGGTGATGATCTCAGTGTCACTGAGGAAACGACAGCAAGACAGGTAACCTGTACAAGGAAATACCACATGAGGGTCCGCAGGACACATTCCTAGTGAACATTTGATTTGCAGTCCATGTAGCGCCCTTGCCTGTGTGTGCTGCCAGCTCACGCATGACCTTGACATTCCCATCCTTGCCCTTGAGGTTGTAGATGGAGCACATGTTGTCCAGACCACCACATGCCACAAGGTTTCCAGAAGGTGCATAGGCACAAGTCATCACCCAAGAGGACTTCAGGGGGATAGCATTCACCTGGGTACACACAGAGGACAGATGCACTTGTTTTCAGCCTCTCAAATGCTGAATCTGCATGTGCTGTAAATATATATGAAGGCCCTTATAAAATATTTCAATCTGAGTAAGGGAGTTATACAGTAACACAGTATTTTTTATCTTAGTATACAATGTGAATTACTATACAATTCAAATTAGCCTGTAAGTTGTGTTTTTAAACTGTTTTTTACTCAAGTCTATAACACAGTCAAGTTCTGTGCGTTTAAAAGTACCTTGTTGGTTGTGATGCTGTCCCACACTATGAGTTTTCCATCTTGTGAGGCACTGACACACAGCCTGGGGAAATTAGTGAATAAAAGAGGCAAAAAAATGAAATTAAGGCATCACTTTACAAAATAACATTAAGCATATGCTATGTCCCTATCAATGTACCCAGTTTAAAGCGATGTGTGCCCTTATTAAATCTAATTTACCATTAACTCTCCTTGTTGCATAATCTGGCTGTGCTCACTCTCCTCACAATTTGCCTAAAATTTATTACAGAGCTATCAGATCTTGGCAGTGACACAAAACACCAGGTGTCCTTTCAATTTGTGTTCAATGTGCTGGGTGTTTACTTTGAGTCAGTGGCCCAGTGCATTGCATAGATCTTGGCAAGATGACCCCTCAGTGTTTTTCTGGTCTTCATCTGAACACGCCCCACCACAGCAATCCCAGCTGCTGCCTCCTGCAGTGTGGTGTCCTGCAGTGCCTTACGAGCTGCCTGCAGGGCACACACAAACAAAGCTGCTCAGGTCACTGCCAGCAGTAATGTACAGTATGGTCATGAATAATATATAAACATATATCTTTAAGAATATGCCATTAGATCAGTTAGATCACAGTGAGAAGCCAATTCCTGTGATATTAACAATCATGGATAATCTTCTCTGGATCTACTCCAAATGTTATAAGCCAACTTACAGTGATCTGGTCTTTGAGACTGTCTGCCTCCTTTCGAAGTTGCTCCATTTCACCCATAGCGATGTCTGTTAGGCACTGTCACCAGTGGAGATGATGAGAGGTGTCAGAACAGCTGGTAGTCCTGAAAAGGAGAAGGAGAGATGTGAGGAAACATCAAAAACAGAATTCAGTTACTAAAAACTCATAAAAAATACTGTAATTCTTACCTTTATTTTCAAGTTGAGGTGCTACTTGAACTATCACTTCATGCTAGAATTTTACCTGCATTTACCTGTTAACCTCCCTACTGTCAGTATCCAAGTAAATGCTATTTTGCAAGTCAAACCTACCCTCATCTGCTTTGCAAACTTTCCTAAATAAGCAGGAGCACACAGAGAAACACACCCACATGTGTATGTAAGAGCATACAAACACACACACACACACACACACACACACACACACACACACACACACACACACACACACACACACACACACACTCACACACACATTCAAACTGTATGAATATTCAAGTGGTTAAAGTTTGTTCTTCAGATGATGCGAGAGCAAAGATCCTCACCCTGAATGTACACACAAACCAGTATGTCCTGTAATAATGTGTATCAGCTCTCAGTTCACAACAAATTCACAACACATGTAGAGGAATTTGTGCCATTTAACACTCCAGTGAGCTCTTATCTAATGCTGATGGCTATTAAATTTACTAATGTCATGATTAAATGAGCAATGTTTAGCAGTAAAACCAATCACCTAATGGTGAAACTCATAAAGTGTGACAAATATAATTAACACACATCTGAAAAGGCAGGGACTATCTCAAAAACAGCACAGAGAAAAAAGTTTAAATGGAAAAGCATGACACTCGTTTCTTTGTAACACAAAAGAATATAACCAACCTTAATAAACACCCTCCTCACTCTATAGTACAAATATTACAAGTTCTCTTTCCCTGGGAAGCAAACAGTTGTCATCATGTTGTTTCCTTTATCTTACCTTAAAAACTGATAGGAGGGAATACTTGCAGGGATTTTATGGTTTGTGTCCTGGTAGCAATCTCTTTCTTTCTCTGCCTTCTACTATTTGAATGACTGTCCCTGTCAAAACACATGACCAAGTGGATTTGCCTCTAATTTGTTTGAAGTAAAAAAGGAGAGGAAGGGAGTGAAGGAGGGAGTGACTCTGTAAAAGAAAGAGTTTTGATTTAATTGTTTGCCACTGGGCTCTATGTGTAATGCTGAAGTAAATGATGATGGCCTGATGCAGTGCTCCAAAACATGCCAGTAGCTATACTTTGGGTGTAGCTTCCTTTAACTGCTGATGGATACAGTGACCCTGAAGTTTGTAACAGGGGATTTTAAGCCTTTGCTCCAGATGTGGAAACTGCTCCAGTAATGAGTGTTTTAGTTGTGCTATTACCCTTTTGCCATTGTTCCGTGTGATTAAATGATTGCTAGAGGTTGCTGGATAGTGAAGTGCATTAACACACACAGAGGGAGTAGAGCAGGCAGAGGGAGGGGAGTTAAGGGGGGTGGAGGGTAAGAGGCGAGGTAGGAGAGTGAGTTTTAAATCCTACTGGCTGAGATTTTAAGGGATGCCTTTTGAATCAAATCTGCTCTCATCCGATTACTGACTGCTCTTTGCATCTGGGTAAGAGATGGAGAAAGGGACGGGGCTTCAGATAGTGGGATGAGAACAAGGGAGGGGGCAGATGGAGGGGGAGGACTGAGAGAAAACTGTGAGAGTGGGAGCTGGTGAAAGGTGGAGGCTTTTTGGTGGGACTGGGTCCACAAGTATGACCAGTGACTTTGGCACATCTGCGAGCTCCCCACGCATTTTCAGACTTACATTCTCGCTACAACTTAAAAAGAGATATTAGAAAATGTTTAATATGCCAGACATACTTTTATTTACTGTCTTCTATTTATATTTGCTTTAGTGAGGTGAAATATGTGAAATAAAACTCATCTGAATATAAAGATGTTTTACAGTGCCATTAATTGGCAGGTAGCAGTGCATTTTTTTGTTTTGCATCACAGAGAAAATGTACCCTTGTGGGTCAGTATCTTTATCACTTCAACCAAAAAATAGCTGTTCCTGTCTGGATGTTTATGCATCAACTGTGTACATGACTTTCTTTAAACTGAACCATGTCACAATATAATTAATAGGCATACTGTAAAAGAAGATTCTTTTCCCATGCTACTTTTCCTGCTCTTGAAAGTGTAAACAGTTGCCTTGATTCCTACTTTAACACTGTGAATAATGCATCAAAAATAACAACTGTGCATAGCTTTATCATGCAGATTATGCCTCATAGTATTAAGACAACAAAAGGACTTTGTTTTTTTATTCGGATTATCAGTCCCTTCAATTAAACAGCTATTGTATGTTGATCCCATGCAAATTCCTCATCAGCATGCACCATAGACCAAAGATAAAACACAACTAAATGTACTGAGTGTGTGTCCGTATAAATGTGACATCTCTATACTTGACTTTTGATTACAGGTATACCATACTGAGAGCCTAATGTGTCTTAATAATCAGCAGTTCTGGGAATGTTTTTTGGAGCTGAAGTGTAGGAGTGCATCATAGCACTCAGAAATTTTAAAAGATGTTGGTGATAAATGTCTTGAATTCAGTTTCATCCCATTCTTTCAACTCGATCCTGAAAAGTATGACACAACAGCACATCCACAAAACTGAAAAGAACAACACACCACCATCCACTTACCAATTATAGACTCCTATCAAGGTGTTTTGGTAGGTCTTTAATCACTCTTCCTCCAGCGGCCTCCTTTGGGTTGTTGTCATAAGTTCAGCCTGTCTGTTACTACACTTTCCTCTGCTCATTCACTTCTGGTATCACACATAGTGTGAATATTCCCCCGTCACTCACTTGCTTCAGTGCTCCTATGAGGAACAAATGAGGATTGGAGGGATGAAGGGAGATCAGCAATGAGGGGATAAACCCTGGGATGGAAGAGGGGGGTGGGGGGTGGAGTGGTGGTAAAAGAGACAGAAAGGGAGAAGAGTCCGTGGGGGAAACCAAACAAGGTCCAGAGCATGTCTGTGGGGTCATAAGACATGAGCCGGGGTGAATCTGAATCAAAAACTAAGTGATGGAAATCATGGAGGGGAGGGTGAAAGAGGATAAATAGAGGACCTGGGAACATGGCTTTTTATGGTGCTGAGGTAGTCGTTAAAAGATCTATGACTGACAGGAGGGTTTGTGTTTTGTAAACCCGAGGTGAAGCTAATATTAGAAAGTTTACGGGCAGAGAGGGAGATTGGCAGAGCAAGGATTAGACTAGGTACAATGGTAAAGCAAGAAATAACTGCAGGATTACAAAGAAATATCCATGCAGGATTCTTATATGCAAACAGAACAACCAAGCATGGACATTCACAGAATGTGTGCCTCTTTGGTTTCTGTATCATTTTCTCTCTTTTCTGTGTTAAAATCTGACCTCATGTCTCACCAAAAAGACCCTCAAAAAGAACCACATTCCACTTTAGGGACCCTCCTTTGGCCTTTTAGGTAGCTCAAGTTCTATTCAAACACCTAAATTTTGAGGTTTCGATTATCATCCTTGTCTGCTAGTGTGCACTCCACAGCTGTTAGACATTATCTAACTGAGCAAACCACACAGCTTGCCTTCACAATCATGAGCGTACGTTTTTAGGCAGAAAGCTGGATTTTTGAGAACAATGACAGCATTTCACTCAAAAGGCCTGGGATCAAGTCTCTGAATCAGGTGCTGAAGTGGCCCTGAGAAAACCTTTATCATGTTTGACTTTGCTGAATCCTAGCTGTGTTCTATCCCTTTCTCCCTGAAGTTTTCACGTCGATCCTTTAATAGTCAGGAGAACTATTTTATAAGGAGTTGCTGACATTGTCAGAAGGGGATAATTCTTATTTATGTTTCTATAATTTTTCCTTGTGTATATTCATGAAGAATTGATGGCAGAGGGATTGCCCTACATGGCCCAAGTGTTCCTGGTAAAAAGTTTGTTGAGTGTTTGTAACTTTTTCTCTGTAAGATTTGTCTCAAATGCACAGTATCCTCTGAACAATAAGAAAAAATTAAAATCCTAAGCTAGTCTTAAAAAAAAATTTGCTTAAGGGTGCTGAAAAGTACACACTGACAATATGCAAATCTCTATTCATTATTTAACCTAATTCTTGTTTTTATAGTTATTTGTCCTACTTCAGGTTCAGTGTGTGTGTGTCTCTTATTTAAACTGTCAGTGTTTTTCATTTACTGGTTGCAGAAGAAGCACTGGTGTTAATGAGGTACTGAATCTCTTGATAAAACATCCCAGTCTAAGGCCTTATTAGTGCCCTTGTTTCTTGTGGTCTTCGCTTCTCCAGAACACACAACATCGTAGATGATAAGAATAATTAAAAAGAGCTTACTTCTTCTTCTTCTTCTTTCGGCTGTTCCCATTAGGGGTCGCCACAGCGGATCATCTGCCTCCATCTCATTCTATCCCTTGCATCCTCTTCCCTCACACCAACCCTCTGCATGTCCTCCTTCGCTACATCCATCAATCTTCTCTGTGGTCTTCCTCTTCTCCTCCTGCCTGGCAGCTCCATCTTCAACATCCTTTGTCCAATATATCCACTATCCCTCCTCTGAACATGTCCAAACCATCTCAGCCTTGCCTCTCTGACTTTATCTCCAAACTTCTCAAC
>VUQH01003497.1:0-12698 GCA_015106775.1 Etroplus canarensis
TTGTGGAGCCAATAGCCAATAATAACAATAATAATGACACCCACAATTATATGTATTTATAAGAAGTCTGTGCAAAATGATTACTGTGGAAGATAAACGCCAAGCAGAAGTGAATGATTGTTACTTAGTGGTCAGCAGTCTATTTACCAGTGAGAAGCCATGACTGATGCATTTCATTTAGGGCAGCCTCAAATGTTTGTCTAGTGGCCAGGTGTACTGGCACTCCCATATTAATGAAAGGGTGAGAAATGTACTGGGCCTCTAGCCAGGGATTATGCTGGGTTTAAGACAGCGACAGCGTGGAAAGCTAGCCAGGTCCTCTCCAAGTCTATCCAATCTGCAATGCAAATCAATCAACAGCATGTGGCCAGTGCAGCAGCACTGCAGCACAACCTGACTGTTAGAAGTCATTGTTAAAAATCATCTTTTTTTCCTGAGTAGCCATCAGTCTCTGCTAGGCAACGTGGCCATCTCATCGCCATCACTCTAATTAAATGGGGATCCCTGGAGCAGGCAGCAGAGGACAAAAACACCAATATACCAGCTAATCTCAATCAGAAAAGGGATTGTTTTCCCCCCAGCAGCATAAGCTAAATAGTCTTTAGTTTGCAGACTTAGATATTAGTGTATCATGGTATCTTATTTTAAGGTACTCTGTTTTTACTGATTAAAAACTCATCTTCCAGGAAAGAACAAATGTTTGAACAAATAAAAGGGCAGTTTTTTACCATCTTGGGCACACAAAATGTAAAATCTACCCACAGATTTTACTCACATTCAGGACAGAGGACTCTGTGGGACCTGCAGAGCTCATGATGGTGTTTGAGGAATGATTTGGATAATTTTATTCTTGTAGAAACCAAATTCCTCTCAATAGCTCTTTAAGCACAGTAGTACAGGGGTCAGCACTGTTGCCTTATAAGAAGAAGTTTCTTGGTTTAAGTCTCAGCTGGTGCCTTTCTGTGTGGTGTTTGTGCTTGCGAGAGTTTCCTCCAGGCACTCTGGCTTCCTCCCACAGTCCACAGATATGCATGTTAGGTTAACTGGTGATTCCAAATTGCCCATAGATAAAGTGCTTGAAGTGCATAGAATAAAGTGCCGGGGTATGTATGGTTAAAATGTGACTTGTATTCTAAAGCATTGGTCAGTATAATTATAAATGCCTGGACATTACATTGACTGCATAGAAAATTGATCTTAAAGGAAATTATTTAGCAAATAGTTAATTTCCCTTTTTTCACCTCTCTTTTATTTGGATGTTGCTTTTAGTACTTGAGTTTCCAATAAGGTGGAATGATAAGGGTTCCTTCTGATGACTCTTACACAGAGGCCCAGTTTTTGCATCAACACTGCAGAGTGCAGATGTGTCTCACTACTGCTGTGTCAATTAAACTTTGCTGCAACCACTATATACTAATATTAAGATTACTAATCCTGGGACTGCTTTGCCTTGTCCTCCACAGTGTCTCATAGCCATCACTTAACATATTAGACAAAGGAAATTGCTAGTTGATATCCTTTTTATACCCCATCTCTGCAATGTTTAGCTAAACAAATAAATGCACCATTCTAGTTTTGACTTCGAGACTAAAAAATGTACCTTTCAGCTGCTCCCCTGTATTCTCCATCAAGGGGTTGCAATAGCAGATTAATCCACATTGGTAACTTGGCAGAGGTTTTATACTGGATGCCCTTCTTGACGCAACCCTCCATGGTGATAGGGGCTTGTGTCTGCACCTGGGATTGAACCAGGGACCTTTCGCTTGTAAGGCGAATGTGCAAACCACTACGCTACGCTAGGGACACTATACTCTAGGAATAAATGCTTATATTTAAAACAAAAATAAATGTACATGTACAACATGTAGCTCTCTCCAACATCTCATCTATTTCACCTTAGGACGTCATGCATGTCGGCCACTTAAATAACATGCAAAGCATCCGAACAAATTTAAAACACTTGCCTTTAACCCCACTGTATTTTAAACCTGACAATTTGTGAACATCTCTTTCCTCATCTCTGCAGAGCCAAAGAGGAGCCGGGCATCCTGGTTACAGGCTAAATGGTAATCATTTCCATTTTCACTCACATTGCATTTACTAAAACCAGGTATGAGGCAAGCAATTCATTTCTCTCAGATCATTTCTGCTGAAGATTGGTAGAGGGGGAAATGAAGGAATGGAGCAAAGCAGATGATCAAATCCAAGGGTGATTCTTGTGTCGTTTCACTAAATAGAAGATTTATCCTGGCCTCGTTGCCATGGTTGCACTGCAGCAGGGGAAAAATGCGAGGCAAAGTGTAAATCCCCCCATTGATCACTTGGTTATACTTTTATTATATCTGGTGGTTAAGGTGAAGTGTGTTATTGGATTGGCTGCATTGCAACAAGGTACATCAAAAAGTTCAATAAAAAATGGTGATATCATGGGTGAAAAGTCTCCACTTCCTGTGAGCTTCTTAAGGCTGCAGACCTTAATGAGTGCAACAAACAACAACAAAGGCAAAAATGAAAACATTTAGTAACCTATTTATTAAATAACTGTAATATTGGAGTATATTTGTGACACGACTGGAGGGCAGGCATAATGAATGGGTTCTCTGAAGTCATTTAGAACAGATAAAAACTAGTTTTGTTTAATTAGATTTTCAAACGGGTGGGAGTGTTGTCCCAGTTCTGAGACAGAACAGTCTTTGTGAAGTTGCATTTAAAAGCTTGGGTGAACAGGCTACTCTAAAATAAATGATAACTGTGCATTTTAATGAGCTTTAGAAGTGTAAAGCAAAACAAGCTGAAACCCATGACAAGGGATACACTAGTCATATCCTTTATGTCATACTGTAACCACTACTGACAAGCTGTCTTGCTATTGTCAATATAAAGTGCTGTAGAGTACAATGGACTATGCAGCTTATTTAGTAAAGTCAGTTCAACCTTGTCAGCAGTATAACATGTCAACAGTATAATTTACACATCTTATCAACCATTCCTGACAAATGATTATATGTGTGAAATTGACATGGCATGTAATATAGTACAGTGCAAAGAATTCATTGAATTTTTGAATATTATTTGTTTTTCAAAAAGATTGATCTCACACAGAAATACACATTCCAGTAGGTTAAAAAGTGTTTCAATATGTGCTTCAGTGAAATATACAATAACAATCTTCCACATGCCCTGTACAGTGAGTGGATGATTAGAAATCACTCCAGAGTAATGCTAGACAGCCCCTCACCTGCATTCAAGAAAGCATAACAGCCTGAGTATGTGGTCTAATCGTAAGCTAAAGGCACACAGAGAGGCCGAGTGAATTCTCGTGTGTTTAGATGCCCACCTGATTTAGTGTGCAGTTTTTTCCAAGTACAGATGTTATAAGTCTTTATGGGACTACTGACAACAGAATGGCTGTCGGTCGAGATGAGAAACAACCATGTCGTCGTGTGGCGCTCAGAGGACACTTGGTTGAACTACATGCCAATCAATGAGCACAAGTAATGTTCCAATGAACACCAGGCACTGATTCAGCTGCTGATGCTTTAATTGGATAGAACTAAAGAGAGAGAGAGAGACTGACCTTTTCAATGACCCTTATCAATGGAGCCATGCCTGGAGCACAACCCTATGAGTGACCCTGGTGTCAAAGGTTGATGAGGACAACCCTGCTTAACCTCCGGACACATCATCCTATGAACCCATTTAGCATCATTTGAAATCATGTGTCAAAAGGGTGCTAGCATCTGGCAAGCATTTTTTTTCAATAAGATTAGAATGGGGGAAAATTGGTGTGACATTTGAAACAAGATTGGTAGTTCCTTTACACACAGGTATCCTAACAAACTCAGAAGCTTGTAGCCTAAAAGGCAAAACTTTCAGGTTCACACAAATAGGAATCTTCATTTACATTAGCTGAACGAGCAGGGCAAGACTTGATGACGATAATTCATATTATTAACCATGTTGTCATGAAAAACATGTGCTTCTTTCTATTATATAATGAGGGCACAACACCTTAGATTGCCATTCCATCCAACTATACAGGAAGTAATCTCTATGTACCTGTTGTCTGTTCTTTGCTGCTCTTAAATATTCATCCAGTGAACTACAAATTTGGTTGATACAGTACTGCAGACCTTGTTTAGTCCTGAGTGTTATACAGATGACCTGTTGTCTTACTTAGTCTAAAATTACAATATAATTTTTTAGCATACCTCATTCCTCCTTTAATTAATCCATTAAGAACAGTTTGAATGAGTATCCCAATAGTGCCAATCAATAGGCAATTCAAAATGGGCTCAATGACATGAAATAAAACTTTAAAACCAACTAGCAAACTGGGGATGAAAAATAAAGCTAATTCACAGGTAACAAGAACTAGACTCCCTCTAATGGCCACTTGAGGCTGGCTCATGAGGATGGACTTAGCTTCTGGGTCTAAAAAGTAAATCCAACGCAGAAACACCTTAAACCTGCAACCTCTTTGATGACCATCAGAGGTAGCAACTCTAGATGCAAAAAAGACTTCCACCTGAATCAAAGTCTATGGGAAAATGATCTTTGGCTCTCTTGCTTTGCAACCTTATTTAAACAGTTTCTAATTAATTCACGTGTTCTGTTTCTATATTTGGGTAACAATGAATGATGTTTGTTTTGTAAGTTTTGACTATTATTTTACAGTCAGAATGGAATAGTATCCAGAGCATGCTCAATAGCCATCGACTCAGTCATAAGTTGTTGGCCAGTGAGCTGTGGTGTCCTCAGTTTCCCAGTAAGATCCATCCCTCCCTTATTGCGTCCAGTTTCAATCAACACACCAAAAAATGCCCACCTCGAGGCTTCATAAGTCACAAGTGACTACATCCAGCTTTTGGCCACTTTGATTGCCAGGTTCCACAAGGCAGGGAGCTGTTGCCAATTGGTATCTTTTAGGTCTGCTCTAACTTGAACCATTCCGGAGTATTTGTGCTACTGGTGCTTTTTGGAGAATTTTTAATGGAATTATCTAACAATAATATGGCATTTTGTGTGGTACAGACCAGCTTGGGCTTCAGTTTTCTTGCATATTCCATTAGGTATGAGTGTTGGTGCATTGTACCAGTATGGTTTGCAGATATATTTTGTGAACCAAGCTTGCTAGCATTAGTTTAGCACTCCACCATCTCAAGTAAATATGGTAAATTTTGGCAGCAGCCAAAAACTAACGTTGAGTCCAAAAAATAAATGGATGACATTACTGTGACTATGTCCATCTTTTCTATACAATCTATGATTAAAACAACAGCTTATATTGTAAGATTTCTTATTTCCTTTTGATGACCCTTTAATGAAAGAGAGTCAAACTTTATGCCAGTAATCTTCAATGACCTGGCCAATTGCCTTTACAGGGAATAAGAAGTCTTTGGGCGAGAGAGTAATTACATGCACAAAGTCAGACGGGCTTTAAAAAAAGTTTCGGGTTGACTTAGCAGGTGCTAATGGGATGTTTGAGAGCTTAGGCTTTGTGGAGTGGAAGCAACCATCTCAGACAGTGAGCTAGATGACTGGAGCACAAAAAGACACCCAGCTTTTTACTGATGCTGCAGCTGACACAAGCTGACAGACAGCTACAGACTAGCCACTCAGCTCTCTGAACAAAACACTACACTGAGAGTAAAATGGAAAACACATATGAATGGTGGGGAAAAAATACTTTTTTTTTTCAACAGAGAGACAAAGCTTGTCTGGAAAATGTCATCCTCCTTTGACAATGACAAAAGAAAGCTGCATTTCTTTTGTGCTACAGTTGATTTCAAAACTTGTTAATTACCCTTCTAAGAAGTGAAATCGATGCCGACATGCTGGTTCTATCTTGTGATATCTTTCAGTTACACAGTATGTCAATGTCACGGGTAATTCTCAGGCTGCCATTGCAGGATTTAAAAAAAATGAAAATATGTACACATCCCTTTCACAGGAAATGTGTCATTTTTGACATCAAGCCCTGTACCCTGCTTCTAGTGTGAAATCTGTCTCATTCTTTGTAGTCTTTTGATTATTTGACCAGACATGAGCTGTAGTGACTCAAGCTTGTGTATTTGAATGGTCATCCTGTGGCTATTCCGCATCAATAGTGGCTTGCAAGTCTATGTACAGCGAAAAATGTTTTAAAATAATGAGATCTGCAGTATGTGCTTGTCACAGACAGTTTGCACATATTTTATAATAACAGAGGAAAAACTGGTGCTGCGATTACCCTAACAAGCTGTTGCTATGGCCATTATGGACCAAGTATGCCATGTGTTTCTCCAACAGAAGAAACCTGGGTGCTTAGTTGAAGGAACAAATTGGCTGTATCAATATGCATCGAGTACAGTGGAAGAGACAACTGCAGTGTTAATTATTTACTAAGGAAATGTTGCCCTGTTTCTTTCACTGACAGGTCAGACTTCAAATACTGAGACACTTAACATGTGCTGCTGAAAAACTATTAGTGTCTCACCCGTGCTGCTCAATTAAAACCTAGTATAATAACATCCTTGCTATAAATAAAGAATACACCGTACTTTTGGACAAGACATTTCAGAGTTGTTTTTATGTGACACATCATCACTTAGCAACAAAGGTAAAGCCAGAAGCTGCTATATTTCAGTGAAACACGTACTTATGCTGCCACAAACACTGAGCCCATAAAATCTAGCACTCATGATTTATTAGGGGGCTTAAAAGTAGTACAATGCACATTTTCTAGCGTGGCAGACAGCTGTCTCAAGGTTAGACAAGCAGCATTGTGACTGTAAGGTCGCACTTCATTTTCCTCACCTAGCTGGAAAAATAGCATCAAAAATGAGCAACGTCTGCTCTTTGTGAAAAAAATTATTTAGTATGGCAACATAATAGAGAATCAAAAGCCAAGTTGTGAATACAAAAAATAGTTTTGGTGCAATGATTTATCTATTCTCAGCAAGAAAGACCTTTAATAAAGCATTTAAGAAAAACTAGGGCTGGAGAAAAACAAGTACAGCATAATACTACCAAAATAGCTCTAACAGGTATAAATGGTGGATTTAATTAACTTTAATCTGACTAGATTAACTTTAAGGAGGATAAAAGTTTTTTTTCTGTAAAATAGAAAAACGTGGGGATACTTGATAAAAAAGCAATTGTGAAAGTGTGAAAGAAGGACCGCATCAAGAGAAATGTCAGGAAATGCCAAGCCATGAGCAGAAGCCAGAGCTGCTTTTAGTTTTTAAAAAGAAACTGGTTGCTTAAGGAGTCCAAGTCACAAGCTGATGTTTAAGGTTTTATTCATCATTTATTGTTGTTGATTCATCATCTGCCAATTTGGCAAATACTGGTACAGTTACAGTGATTTTGATTTATGTGCATTGTTATTGGGAAGAAAAAAAATTGTGATGTAGTCATTTCATAGGCATGTCTGTCTGTCTGGAACACAAGCAGCATAAAATTGCTATTGCCCATGTCATATGTTAATTATGATTAAAACTTCTGCAAGGAATTAGGAAATACTTGTATGTATTGTTGTACTGATTCCCGTAAACTGTTACATAAACAGGTTAAACTGCATTGTCGTTTATTATTAAAGGACCACATAAATGGACATAAAACATTTACGTATTGTAATTCTAATAACTTTTTTGGTGGAGTCTCTAATCATATTTCATGGATTTAATGAAGTTCTATGAAAGCAAGAAATGTTGTGTAATGGAGATTGGGCCAAAATTGAACATACAAGATACAAATCTCAATAAAATAAAAATGTTCAAACCTAAAAACAGTGAGGAACAGACCTTTATAGATTTCATTGGGTTAGGATGGATGGATGAATGGATGGACATATATACATATGAATAGATATACAAGCCTTTTTTAAACTTGGTGTTACCCAACCTTGTTCCACTAAACAGTATCTTCTGCTCTGCAGAAGTGGCTAAATCATTCTTTTTTTATAGATTTCCTGCTTTACCATCAAGGATTACTCTTTTAACCTTAGCCACTTGCTTCCTTATTGGCTTTGGTATTGATTGCTCTCCATCCACTTCTCAACCTTCAAGGTGACCCATAACTAATAAACACTCTGGAAAAGTGTGCCATGTGGCAACCTCAAAATATGCTTTTGTTTGCCTTTTCTGGTTTTGTCTGTTTACGTCTATGCTTGTGGTAATGAACAATCATTGAGCTGACAGAATGCCTTTCATTTACTATCCCAAAGCTGAAGAGAATTAAGCAAATTATTGGGGGTCAACATGATTAACAGGTAGTATTGTCTTTTTAAGGTCCTCCGGTACTTCAGAACATGTAAACAACGATGTCATATCAAGGTTACCACATGTAAACAGCTAATTTTAGTGCAAAAGGATAGAGGACAGCATAGCTGTCTAATATCATTTTTTGCTTCATTTCCCTCCCTTTGCTTTCTAAGAGGGTCACACCTATGAGTGTGATGAAAAGGGAACATCTGTCTCTAAAGTGTTCTTTCATTATCCACCCATTGTGAAGGATCAGCACCTGAGCAAACAAAGAGCTTCCATTATGCTATATTCACCAGAATCTCAACAGCACCTTTACAAGCCGAGAGTGTGAGACTGAGAAAAGGAAAGGGAGTGAAAAAAAAGAAAGAAAAATATTGTATGGAAGCTCTAGATGTCTCCGTCTAGTGTGCTTCTTAAACAAAACTAGCATTGACCATGAGTTACACAAAACCTTTGCACACAATCATTCCAGCTAAAATGCCTCTGTGCTAAATGGCCCTTAAAGCAAAGAGTAAGGTGGACATGGCTGGTTGTGTTGTTTTTTTTTACAGCTACACAGATAACCCCTTTTTAAAATAAGCACTTGACCTGCTTCTACACATTGGAGTGTCCTTTCGAGGGTAATGGTATTTTGCATAATGCCATTACGAAGCTAAAAGCATAAAATCACTCTGCATCCGTCCAGTTGTGATCAGGGGAAAAATGTGTGAGAGCATACAAGAACAAGGGATTGGATGAGTGTGGAGGAGGCCTGTAACATAGCCTTGTAAAAACACAATTTCATCTCCAATTTCATTTTCTCTGACCACACGGACTGATTTATTTAGTGAAAAAAAAAATCTGAAATAACTTATCAAAGTAGGAGGTCAAAGTATAATGCCATCTGAGTTGTTGAAAGTTTCATCAGTGGTTGAAAGCCAACTGATAGAGGATCTAAGAGTATCACACAGGCCAGTTAGTCTGGCCCTGGTTTAACACTGAACCTCAGCTGTCAGTGAAAAGACTGATTCCAGAGTGTCCGACCTTACCCTAAACACACCACAAGGAGCTTGGGAGAAAACCCTGACCTCCCCCACTTCTAGTCCTCTCTGGGATCTCTCAGGTCATTGATCTTTCAGGCTAAAATTTCAAGGGCTGAAAAACAATCTCCCTGTTGGCAAACGGATGGCAGTGCATCCTAGTTCTGGGGTCGTCAGTTCAGGAGAAGTGTGAAGGACGTGTACATGGTTGTTGATGGGTAGGTATGCTGGACAAGCAAGAGATGGAGAAGTATCCGGCAGGCCTTCCATAAAGAGGTCTGATGGCTTTGTCGCTGACCAGGTGAAGAGGTCATCACTATCACACCCTCCAACACTTATTTTGCAGACACTATATATATGAACTTAGGGCAAGTGGGATTTAACAACTAATATACAGCACAGCATACTGAACATGTTCTGACAAATATATTGCTTTTGGAGTGTGTAACCTTTTCCTCTGTAGAGATTTGCAATTGTGTTATAAGATCCTACTGACCAGGAGATGAGGAATGGGGCACAAGACTGCACATAAAGTATAATAAATCACAACTCAGGGCAAGGCACATCAGTTATTGAACTAAAACTCCCATTTTAGGTTTAGATTGATTTTTTTAAAAATGCAAATATATATTTCTCTTTTTGGGACATTTCATCAAGGATTAATAGCTACGCACCAATTACAGTTCTCACACAGAGGGAGAAATGAAAGGGCCTCAGCAAAGCAGATATCTTCTATTTGCTGATTATCTCCCCCAGATTTGTACCTCTCTCTCTCTTTTCCTGTTCTGTCTGAAAGTCCTGTCAAAATGATTACCCTGCCATTCACTGAGTAGGGGGAATTTGTTACATAACGTCTTCGGGGCGACAATAGCAAACTTTTAAGTGACCAAATGAAAAAGTGGGTTTTCTGGCCTTGAACATTTTTAAAACAGTGTAAATAGACATAATGTATTAATGACAGGATTCACAATGAATGCATTCTCTCTTTTTTCAGTCCTTTTTAGGGATGTTGATTAAATGGGAGAAAAAAAGACTTGTTTAAAAGTCAAAAAACTGTTCTAAACTGAGCACAGTCCAATGGATGAAGTTTAACATTATCTATACAAATATGGTGTGCATTTAAGAGCCATTTAAAACAGATGGCCAAATTCTGTACTAATCAAATTATATTTCAAATTTTGTAGAAGTGTGTCATAGTTCAGATTTTGCAAAACAGTCTAAACACAGTTTCAGTTCAGTTTACAGAATATATCTAGTGTTAGCAGTCTTCTTTTCTTGCAGCATGTGTGCTGAATTTGGTTAAACATTTCTATATTTGGTGGCTATATGCGAGTTCACTCTGATAAAGCCTACATAAAACTGTCCTTCAGGTTAGCAGCCTGACAGAGAGACAGAGATAGTGGTGCTGCTATCTGCCAGAGCTGCTGCCCTGACTAGTGATAGGTGACCATATAACATACTTGACCAAGCAGTTAACAGGCATTGTACATTATTAAAATATGAATATTTGTTTGACCTACAGTATTAGTATTTCTGATGACTAGCTAGGGCAGCAAGTTTAATTGTCTTGCTCACTATTCACCTATACCTCTAAAAGCAAGTAAGAATGTATCTGCACAACACATGCAAGAAAAGACAACTTCAGACAATGTCCTGACCTGATTCTCCCGACAATGACTATCAGTTGGTAAAAATGGTTTTGCTTGTGATTTTATTTGCCACATTGATCTTATTTATAAATTTTTATTCATTAACTCTGACATGAAAATAAGCGCAAATCCCAGTGCTAGGTTGCCATAGCCATCTGTAGCATTAAGTGTGTTTTTCATTTAAAAGCATTTTAACTGTTGCATTGAGGTCTAAATGTTACACTAGAGAGAGTATCAAGTCATAGAATCAATAACGGGCCTGATAGAATTTTTTGGTGCGTTTCCAACGCTTAATTTCCTGATTTCTTGTCAGGGCTCATTATCAAGGTTATAAATGAGGATGGGTTGCAGTCTGTAGTATTAACGTGGTAAGCTCAAAAATAAGTAAACTATTAAACCAAGTTTAAAACTACAGAAAGACCTGAGGGTGGAAACAAGGATCAGAGTTTGAAACTTGCATTGTGACATCCTGGTGAAGCCACATTACAGCAGCAGGCAGCCCCGTGTGTACCACTGGAAAAATTGTCTATTACTTACACAACATGGCAATTAGTAGCAACAAGAACTGCAGTCATTAATTATAAATTTGGAAGGAAAATCGTGTTTTGTGAAATGTTAAAGAAAAACCTTTATAGCTTTTGTGGCTGGTTTTTAATGCCTGTCCACGCGTGCTTCTCCTGACTTCTGTAGCAAATTTTTGAACTATGTGAATACCTTTGAGAGTTTAATCCACAGATATAAACACACAGACAATGAAAAACATATTCAAGCCAGTACATAAACTCATACCGGTATGCTGTGTTTCTCATATCACCTTACAGGTAACTAATAAATCCAACCAGTTCATTTAGGCTTAGAAGTATACTGTAAGTCTATGGTAGAACTATGGGCTATAGTCAGCTATAACTTAAAGCATCTCAAATAAATTACTAGAGTGTCTGAATAATCCGTATAAAGATGTAATACAGATTGCTGGTGATAAGAAAAGCAGACTGAAACAATGTAAGAGTGGGCTAAACTGGAGAGCTTAAACATCTCTAAAAATCACATTTGTGGTTTCAGTATGACTGAAGTTCACAGATCTAAAACCCTGCTAGCTGCAGAAGTTTGGGGCTGTGGGTGAACCCTTGGTTAATGCTTTGGTATAAGGGGCTTTCTATGTGTTGGAAGGGTGTATTATGCAAAACAGCACTCTGCTATTAAGTTTTTGATAAACTCTCAATCTCACACAGTGTTATGTTTTTTAAACTATTCACTGAGTACAGTCAAATACAAAAACAAGAATCAGATCATATTGTAAAGAACAAACAAAAAAAAATAGGCCAAGGAGATTTATTATTGTTGGCTGCTAAGTATTTTAAGAGATGCTTTTTAAAAATACATTTTCTATGGCCAGCCCTTTTTCCTCTTTGCTCTCTAATGCCATCTCCTTTCATTCAATTTCTGTACACACTCTCTGAAAGACAGATCTATGGAGCTAGTGCATTCTTGTCTGAAGCTTATCGCCTGTTTCAACCCAGCAGAGAGAAATTCCATGCCATTTGTTGAATACAAGTGTGATGGTGTGCGTTACTGGCTCATCTGTGGCTGCTCTTCCTCACCTGGCACTCATGTGATTAGATTTCATATCCCAGCCTGCAGCAGATAAACTCTATCTCCATCAGCCAGGCCCCTGAACATCAATCTCCCTTGCTGATGGCCTGTGTTGTGGCAGCAGCCCCATAACACATTCCTATCACCCTGTTTATGCATAATAAAAACACTGATGTCCCATATATATA